>JAQGAO010000025.1:0-66567 GCA_034697705.1 Ommatoiulus sabulosus | reverse complement strand
TTAATTTTTAAGCAATTTTTTTTAAAAATTTCGATAAGATTAATTACGAGTATAAGACGCACCTGAATTTTGGAAGCTGTTTTTTGAATAAAAAAGTGCGTCTTATAGTCCGTAAAATACGGTACTTGAGAATAATTGTTACGTGTTTACGGTGGAACCTCATTAAGAAGAATTCGTTTTATACGAATTGCTGATATGTTCGAACTCATTTCCAGTCCCCGTCCTAGGATATGGACGAATAATGTAAATTTCTTCGTTAAGACGAATTTCGAATTTGGATATTACGAATTGTCGGCCGAAGTTAATGCATTTTCGAGTTCCCGAGCATTCGCGCTATATACATGTACATGTACGTTAAAAGGAAGATTTCATCCAAACTTCGATGAAACTTTATAATTCTTATATTAATTGTTGAAGTCATGTTTTATGTCTGACTGCTTATAATGCAAACTATATACAGTTTAAAAAAACAAATTTTGACGCCCCTCGACATTCGTCTTAACGAGGTTCGACTGTAGTTTAGAAATGTTGTGGGAAATGAATGGATTGATGGAGGTGTTGGGTATACATTTAAAATGCTTGAAAGGAAACGAATAAAAAGCAGTGCTTCGCATCCTGCAATGCAGCCACGCAGCAGCCTGTCATATCTAGGTATATTCTCCATTTAATAAAAATGCACCGTGATTGATTACTGGACATTATTAATGGTCCGGATAACTTCTCTATGTGGCATAATGCAGCGCGCTATAGTTTATATATAAAACATCACACGCGCGAAATAAATGTTCTTCACTGAGAAAAACTATCCCAAGATAAGCCATCTTAGGATTGAACTTTTAAAAGCAAAGCCATGGAAAACTTGGCCATTTTTCTTCTTAATGATTAAATTTGAGGCGGCATAAAAAATGGCATTTATACAGAGTAAATATTTGAATAATAACCACAGCTTTCCCACTCTTGACAATTTCAGCAAAAATGTGATTGATTTCGCCGTTTGGAAGAGTGTAAAAATAATTTATTTGTAAAAAGGGATTTTTCCAAATCGGGTGGGGGAGTTCTATCATCTGCATGCTCAGTCAACTTATCTACAATTTGAAAATTTTAAACATCAAGTCGTATTGCCACGAAATGATATTCAAGTTGTGATATAACGATGCAAAAAAGAACTTTCTAAACTTTGCAAAATATGGATAGTTTATTATTAAATTGTTGCCAAGTAAATTATATACCAATAAATCAATCTTATGTAATGTAATTCGATTATTTGAAAAAAACTTCTCTCAAATTTTTAAATAAATATGAAAATTTACTTAATTCTACGTAAAATGCCATTGTTAAATTATTTGAAAGTACTGAAGTTAGGATTTTATAACAATGACCATGATGGAAAATTCCATGTAATGAAATTATACTTACAGTTTACATTGCAATGTCAAATTATTAAAGGACAACCATAAAAACGCCGCATTTATTAGAGTGTTAGATTGCATTTAAAATTTAAAGTAAATTTCACGAAATTTGTTCGTTGACCCGGCCTTTAATTAAAAATTATTCAATAGAATTTTAAAGAAAATATTTCATTTATAATTTTTTTCTGAATTTAAGCCAATTTATCTTATTTTATGTAACATTATATATATGAAATTTTAGTCCAGAAAATACTGTATATTGCTGAGTGAATTACAGTACATGTACATTATTAACAATGTTAAGGAATGGCAGAAGGCATATGAATGCCACCATCAACATTCTCATAATATTGCCCATTTCCGAATACATAAAAAATAAGTTATGATGTTGGTGACATTTGGTCTAGTGTTTCAATTCCTTACCAACATCAATCAACCCTGATACCCCTGATAACAGATAATAATTAATTAATGAGGACGTGCTTATCAGTAGACAGTATCTGAGGTTATCTCTATGGGAACATGTTTTGGTAGAACCTATAGGACATTATCTGCATATACAGTATACCAAATAAATATTTCAATATGGGGCCTAATTGTGATGATGAATCACCTTAAAAAATTTGAACGAATTAAAATTAACTTTTGAACATTAGTTCTAAAGTTTGAACTGACCATTTAATATCTGAAACATCTGTGAAATTTAAAATATGTGGTACAAGATGAGACGTTTATAGTATCGATTAGCCATGAATTATAGATTTCCCTTTTATCGCAGCATTGCTTATCATGCTGATCAATCGAAATGGCATGCATTTTGTGCTTTTGTCAAGCAATATCCCGAGTAAAAAACTGAATATATATAAAAAATTGGGTGAATTGTCTGCTCATTGGACGTAATAACTGCATGAATGCAACATTATGCAAGGGTAATGCAGGAAAGACGTTGCTTGACACAGTTTCAAGATGTGACAAAATAAGAAAACAGGCAACCAGGTGATAAGATATTTTGGATAGCATGCAGACAGTCTGCTCCCATCTGGAAAATAGCAAGATGTGTCATATTATTTTACTCGTACGCAACCCTGAAAAACGTACAAGAACGTTTCTATATAGAGAAACTAGCTTGAACGAAAAATAGACACGGTAAAATCAAAATAAACACAGCTTTGGTGATACAAAATTACATGTACGTACATGGATGACAGAGGCCATATACAGTACATGTATCGAAAATGGACTAGTCAAGAAAACGTTCTGGGAGGGTAAAATGTCGGGGTATTATAATCAGAAAAGTAGGCTACATGTACATGTTAACGAAAACTTCTAGACTTATTTTCAACGTTTTTCTCAGGTCTGTTCGGCATTCAGGCTATTTTGATTTCATTAAATATCAATGCAACTGCTTGAACGTTCAACTTTGATAAAATCTGCACGGTAATATGCCTCTATGCTGTATTTAAATCTCGTGGAAAACAAGCACTTAAAAGTAGAGAAAAGTGACAATGATTAAAAACAACACGCGTTTTGTAGCAAAGGTAACAACCCCAGAGATATACAGTACATGTAGTTGTAGATTTCCCGCGTGTTGAATAATTCACGTGAAATAACAATATACCGAAAGCTGTTTACAGCAATTAGGAATTATTAACACGCATTAAGCGCATAGTGCATGAATTCTCTTATCTCGTAGAGGGCGTGGTGCATTGTGATACAAATACTATCTCTCATCATATCAAATATTAATATGTGATTGTATTCTATACATTGTCACCATTAAAATACATTCTAAGTCCTTAGCCTTAAACAATGGCGCCACTAATATATATAGTCATCAATTGCACACAGCAAGATAAGTATACAGTCGAACCTCGTTAAGAGGAATCTCAATTAAGGGACGTTAACATTTATTCGTTTAAATCGTATTTCGTAGTATCAGAAGTCAGACAAAACATGATGACATCAACAATAAGAACTAAAATTTCATGGAAGTTTGGATGAAATCCAACCCCACGAATGAATGTAAAGGTGCTGCAACTTTTAACAGCTAGGGAATCCGTTTTAACGAACATTTTTACAATATTCTCTATAAAGTTTGTTACAACATACAGTGTACGTAACATTGAAAATGCTCGGGAACTCAACAATTCATTTGTGTAATCCGAAAATTTGTACTAGCCGAATTCGAAATTCGTCTTAAACGAAGAAATCAACATTATTCGTTCATACCCTGACGAAGACTGGAAATGAGTTACTATCAAAAATTCGTATAAAGCGAGTTCTTCTTAAAGAATGTTCCAGTGTATCTTTTCCCTTTTCGTTTACAGACGGCGTTGTAAATCGTCAAAACAATGCGTATTTAAGCGACCTTTACGAGACTGCATTAATTTTCAATATTAAAATATTTACAGACATGCCCTGAATTAAAGCCCGGCTCTAATTCTGCATCAAAGTGCTTTCATAAGACACGGCCATTTGTTATCTTTTTCACCCTCCCTTTGTTAAAACTACTTTAAATTCCTCGGAGATAGGCATTATCAAATAAAGTGGTATTAGATGACTTATGGCTGAACGACCAAAAACTAAACAGAGTTTCGATGTTATTAGATTTTTCGACAAGTTTTCTACTCGGCTCACATGTTTGTCTTTCAGAACTTTCTCGTGGTTTTTTATTTTGTTAAAAAAAGGTATGCAAACTCGATTATTTTACCGAGGGAGCAATTTATTCGCACAATATACTTTCCATTAAAACGTCAGCCTGTAAGAAAATTAAACTTTTTTCAGAAAGGATGATAGGGGCACCGGCGGAAATGAATTTCCACAAAGAAAACAAGGGCATTTTTCGCTAAGATATTTTTCCGAGCTAATAATACAACGGAGCTATTATTAAGCTATGACAGAAATGCGTAAAAAATGAGACGAAATTTGTGGGGAGAAAACCATAAACAAACCCAGTGAACGTATACTGACAAAAATGAAACAGTTTTGTGATTTGATACGTTTACACAAATTTAATAGGTTCATGCAAATCACTTTATACCCTCCCAAAACACCCCTCCGACTTCTGCGGGGATAATGGTGCATGTCGGGTTCTGGCAGTTAGGTGGCGCTGTCACTCATGGCCCCCCGCAATGGGGGGGGGGTGAGGGGGTGAGGAGGCAGACGGGGCTCTAGCCTGGGATCCCGGCGTGGCGGGTCCTTAAATTATAGTTTTTTTTTAATAAATATAAAATTAAACTGACTTATTTTATCTTAATTCAATAGAGCGTCCAGTATAAGCAGTGGGTAGGGGGCCATGGCATCAAAGATCCCGGCCTGGAGGCCCGCTTCAGGATGGGGGTTTAGTTCAAAACAATGGACGTTATTAAAAATGTACATGAAATAAATGTTGCTTAATTTAAGTTCACGTTTTCACTGCTGCAAATATGACAAACAAAATAAAAATAAACATGTTGATGAGTCGGAACCTATGTTTTAAATCGATCAATTTAATCTATATATTAATTCTATAAATCTTGTTTTCGTGAATGAATATGAGAGCATAGCCATGCTGTGGCATATTGGGCTGGTTCATTCAACTCTGGATTAATATCATTAACATTATTGATATAAATACGCTTCATTGTCCTGGGAAGGTCAAGGCTGCATCAACAGCGTCGTCTCGCGTACTAATTGGCAAATAATAGTCGATGAGTCATGACTTCATTCAATAATCTATATCATTCACAGAACTCTTACAATTTTATTGTGTCAGATTAAAATAAAAACATGTTGATTCTTGTTAGAAGTCAATATCGGTTTAATTTATAGAGTAATTTCTCATTTTATACAATTCCACCATTGATTACTGGTTTGCTCTAGTTCTAATTTGAATTTGATTTATAAAATTACACTTACACATCCGTACTGTTCTACCTTGTCTCGGAAGAAGTTCCGTGGACGAAATTAATGATATATCAGTAACAGGGTTTTACCAAAATGGAGGACATGTAAGGTCAGAACAAATTTCATCATTCGAATTAAGGATGCCAGTAATGGCCTGAATATATTTATGCAGGGACTACCCATCGTGTACACAATTATGACACTGACCTACGACGCTTCATCACACTGCCCAGCGTGAGATCATATTATAATCGAGAGGATTTTCATCAAAAGATGAGCAGAAAAACAGCTTTTTTCCAACAAAAAGAATACTAAAATATTTTGCTGTTTTCACGCTTGGCTTTTATCGGCAAAGAAAAGATAACTTTCCGAGTTATTAAATTCGTTAAAAAAAACGTTGGAATAATAGAGAGCGAAAACAACAACAGCCGGAGAGGGGGCGCTGCGACGAGGAGGCACCCTCGAGCTGGAAGGGGACTACTCGTTACAATCGGAGTCCAATTTTCAGAGCAAGGTCTGGCCCTGGCCACCCAAGCATTTTTGAGTTTGGCCACCCTTGGTAATGCCTATATGATAATGCTCGCATGCGGAGTGACCAATCATAAGAGGCCGGAGGGCCGTAGAGTCCCTCCTGGGCAAGAGAAGATGATATACGATTTCGTCATTTTCCGGTGGGGCTGCCACATTGATACACTTTTTAGATCAAAATAAAACTATAATGCAGAAAACTCTTGTCATGGAAATATGTTTAGGTATACATATACCGTATACAGTGAACATGTAAAGCCGTTTCTTAATTTTAGAGTATTTGTCTAAGTTTTTAAACAAATGATCAATTCAAGAGTACAAAGAAATGAGTTAATGTTTATGCCTACACTTATACAAGAATACAGTATAAAATTCAGGAGCAATATTACGGCCTGTTTATTAATAAAAGCAAATGCAACTGGATGTCGAATTCATTTGAAGCATTTGCTCAAATGGAAGCTATACTGTATATTTGAGAAATGAGCAAATGCTGCTCACTGTTATCTTTAAAATGGGTGTTAATTAAAATCGCTTTTTACCACACTGGGTAAAATTGGGATTTTCGTGCCTTTCGCATGATTATTTCACTTTTATTTGGAATCACGTAAATAAGCGAGTTTAATTATATACTTGTATATATAGATTATCATGCAATATTAGTAAATGTATACATTGCATGATCATCTAATTATGTTAAACATGCAGTTGTATACACACAGTATCAAAACCCTATTATGTACATGTACTAAATTTTTTTTTATTTAGCTATACAGTGAAAGCCGCTTAATTCGATCACGTTGGTTCCAGCTATTTTGACAGAAATAAGCGATGAATGTCAAAAAACACGCTAAACATTGACCTTATCAAAATAATATATTTAATCGTATATAATATGTATTTACGTATTTTTAAAATATTTATTTAAAAAACAGTACATGTAAGTAGTGTTTGATTTTCTAATGCGGTGAAATCCTTACGAGTACAGCCGTTGATGCATTAGATGCTTAGATGCACGCATGCGCGTTGTCCAAACGTGTCCGTGCTTCTTTGAAAGATGCTCTAACTCGTTTTGCGCGTTTGCGTTATGAAGACACGTGGAAATTTGATCGCATTAAGCGATGTGATGACCGAATTAGCGACTTTTCTTCTTTAACATAGGGCAGCATAGTAAAAAATCCGTTCTGACTGTTTAGACCGAATAAAATGGCTGACTTAAGCGTAATCGAATTAAGCGGCTTTCATTGTACAACTGCCATGGCCAGTTTTCCCAAACCTCAGATTTGGGAAAACTGATTTAATCAGCTTAGATTTAATCTGCACGTATTGAAGATCTTTCAAAGGTTACGAAAACTGTTATAGCACTTATATCGGACCTCATTGTTATAACTTCACAAAAGAGTAAAAATATGTAACTAAACCGAAAAAAAGGCAGATGTAACGTAAAAATCCAATGAAAGATACAAATGACGTACCCCTCACGTTGAAAACCTATATACCTATGTCAATACACTTTTTTTTTCTTTCCTCATATGAAAGAAAGCAAATATAACTTTAAATATATACTTTCCCAGTATTAGTTATAAAAATTTACAATGAATAACTTCAAGCAAGGGATAATTAAGAGTTGCGTTGATTCGACTCTTGAAAACGATTACTGTACATTAACATGTTTACTCACCAAATAGTCCTGATTAATCCGATTCGCCTAGAGCCATCTGACGACGTAATTCCCAGAAAGACGCTAACCTTGCTGACCGGAAGTGCGACCACCGCTAGGTGGGCGCATTTCGCCCACGTGCCCCTTATCAAAAATGGGGGGCTATTAAGCATCGTTTTTTGGCATTTTTATAGCAGCAGCGGTCAAGCAGCCTGGACACGAGTTTCGCATCGCAACACTGCTGGCTCAGAATCTGCTGTAAAGTTCGCTTTAAAAGTTTGACCATAAAGTGCATTTAGGGGTACACCCTGAACCAGAAAAAAAAATACCCTCACATTTGTGGGGGTTGCGGGAAGAGTGCTGACCCACCCTATAATACCCCTCCCCACAGATAAGACATGTTTTATGAAATCCTGATTCTTAGCGCAAAAAGCAATTCGTCTCTTCTTTCCTCCTCACCCCACACCACCATGTTAATTTCACTTTGGCCCTCACAGCGCAAGGGCTAAGGGGTAATTAAGAGTTTTGTTTATGAGTCGGTCGAAAAGGCCAAGGATGGCGCTGCCCCGTATATATGGTTAGGGGGTCAAGGGGGGAGGGTCAACTGGTTATGGGTACCAGAAATTACAAGAGAAATAAGCTGGCACTGTTGTGTTGGTCACGCATGCATCTGCCCCAGAGCGGGCCATACAGTAATGGGGGTAAAATGGAAAACGACTGTCCCTGGGGGTAAAAGGGAGGAAAATTTACAACCCAGTTTTAGGACACCGCCAAAGTTGCGTTTGTTGCACGCTTCAATTTTCGGAGGGGGCAATTCCATGTTTACCAAACAAGGTGCCACACGAAGCCATAAATTTCTTATTAATGGGATGTCCAACGAAGAAACGTCCCATTCATCGGCGCGCTGACCACTGTCCTTCGCGCCCAAATGGACGTTGTCCACCTCAACAGAAAAACATATTCAATCAAAAAGCCCGGCCCAGATTTCAAAACAGCAAAATAAAAAGCATTGTTCCGAAGTGTAATTGCAGCGAAAATCTGTCCCAAGGTGGTGGGACAAAAGTGTTTGCGCTTGACCCCTTGTCCATCCCGACTGACAGGGCCTCGGGGTCAACCTCGCAAACTCGGGGTAGGCGAATTCAAAAATGATGGATAGTTCAATAAATGCAAATTGTTGAATTTACTTCGTCTATGCTTTTGCCATTCCCGGCTAGTTTGGTCATTCTGGTGGACTGGTCAAGATGCTTACATACTGTAGGTCATACTTACATATACTGTACATACAGTAGGGCCTATTTATCAAAAATGCAGTATAACGCAAACGCAAGATCTGCGCCTGCGTATTGCGACAGTTCTGATACGAAGCTTGAAAAATACTCTCATCACCAGTTTATGACCTTTTTTTTTAAATAAATCGATAATTAGGGCTTATCTAATGCACTGTACTCCAAATAATACGGTACAGAGCTGAAGCACATACAGTACATGTATTTGTTGTATCTAAATTAAAACATTTTTGATAACAAAATATCAAAAATATGCGGTTAAGTTACAAACATTGTAACCAATTTTATTAATCAATGAATGTTTCTTGCAATTCTCAGATAAAACGAAGCAATAATGGAAAAATAAATTTCACATAATTCTCGTCTCGTATAATTATAAACACAAAGTTAAAAGTCATCGATTCGATTGATAATAGTAATTAACGATCTTTAATTAAAGGACTGATATTTTTTGATTATTCAATTAAATATTCAATTCTAGAAATGTGTTTTAATATAATAGTTTTATTATAGAAATATTATGTTTTATTATTAATAATTAACGATCTTTAATTCAATGAAGGACTGGTTTCTTTCGAATATTCAATTCTAGAATTTTGTTTTAATATTATACATTAGATAAATACATTATATACGACGACAATTTCAATGCAATCGACTATAGCAGAGCATTGAATTCCTCGAAAACTTTGATTTTTAACTCAATTTAGTTTTTGGATGATAAGTAACCGTGAAAGTATATTTGAACACGGAATTTTAGAAGCGAGGCGTTGCCAGAAGGAGACAATCGACTTTAAAGGAAGCAAAACTTTTCAATTTTCAAGTTGGATTCTTGTATCCTGTCTTTTCGGGCTAATTTAAGAGCAAATTGGCTCTAAATGATCTAAATTATTAAATTACAGCACTTGAAAGACTATCATTTGATCCTCCCAAGTCAACCGTCAAAATGCATCGAGTTAATCCAATCAGAGAAACTCGATTAAGAGACACGGAAAGGAAAATGCATCAATTTAACGAACGCTTTTGAAACAACCAATGGCGGGCTTTCTGTCTTTCTATAAAAATACAACCGGATATAGTAGTCCTAAACTATACCATGTTGTGATATTACGGAATATTTGTTATACAAAATTCCTAGCTCTATCAGAATATCCAGAATATTCAAATAATGCTCCGGCAGCAAGTATCAAACGTGTTGTCGGTTTTGTAACAGCTAGGAAGCCACTCATCTGCCCAGCCCTCCCCATTTACCCGGGCTTGGAACCGGTAACAATAGCGAAAAATTGTGTGGCTGATGAGGAAGAACTTATAACTTATTAATTTATTTAAATAAACAAATTATTATGCAAATCGGGAAATTGCTTATACATGTGCTTTTAAATGATAATTCTAAAAAAGAAATATTAGCGCATTCCACCACAACAAACGAATTTCCACCCTACAAAAAAAAAGAAAAAAAATGCAGTAGCACTTTCAAGTATAGCTCATCTTTAAATAGGAAACTTTTTTGTTATACCAACCCTGTGCATTTCACCAATAAGGTTTTCTTCGCTCTTCCTTCTTCAGTTGCTTGGCAGATTTTCCATCATGTTGATGGTTGAACGTAAACAAAAGTGCGGGACGTATAAGTAGAGTTTACTTTCAGATAGACGAAGAAAAGTTGGCATCATTCGGGTATACGGGGGAGGCAGAAGATAAATTCGGGAAGTAGAGGGCCATCGTTATAAAAAAAAAATACGGAGTCCTTGTCACTTAGCAACTAGTCGAAGCTTGTTTTAGAGCAAAATGAAATTTAGTCAAGCTGACAGTTTTAGCTGGTTTAAAACAATTATGGTATATACTGTAGCTTTAAAACTTCCAGTATCTATAATATATACGTTTTTCTTAAAAGGAGAAAAACTGAGTTTATACACGTCAGAAATAGTCATGAAACACGTGCATATACTGTTTGTTGTCGCCGGGAAAGCATATACAGTGGAAGAATACCTTATTAAGAACTCACTTTATACGAATTTCTAATATATACATGTAGTCCGAACTCATTTCTAGTCCCCGTCCCTAGGGTATAGATATTATTTCGTCGTTTTAGACGAATTCAGAATTCGGATATTGCACATTTTCGGAAACAACGAATGAATTTTCGAGTTGCCGAGCATTAATGTATTAACGAACGTATAGACCAAGTGAAAAAGGATACCGTATGTTTTAACGTTATAACGGGGAATTCACCGATAAAAGTTGCAGCACCTTCCCATTCACATACATGTACGTGGGTTAGGATTTCTTCCAAACTTTGATGAAGCCTTATAGTTCTTATTGTTGAAATCATGTTCTTTTTATTTCTTAAACGAACAAAGTTTGACGTTCGGATTCGTCTTAAAAAGGTTCGACTGTATGCATAAAAATGTAATGAAATTATTTTGTTCATTTATAATGTACTGCATAAATAAAATTGTACACGCATTCGATAACATGTGTCCGAAAGTCATTCCTATAATATGCACTCTTTGTATACAGTATGTACTCGTTATAAAGTTCAGAAAAATGCACTCGAGCTTTTAGTTTTCTCGAAACTTTCTCTCGGAATTCGTATAATTTTGACTTGCTATCGGGGTAAAATCTATTTAAAGAGTACATTGTTTAAACTCCGTAAAATGTCGCCCTTTTCACTGTAATATGCTAGTACGTGTATAATAAACCATGAGGGAGAAAGTGTTCCCAGCAAGTGTTGCTAAATGACAGGTTTAACCGGGATTAACTTCTAAAACCACTTTTACTCCAACAAGAGTGGCTTTGTGCCTTTTTAACGCCGGTTAATCTCAAACGTTTGGTTCGACTCCAGTAGAGTTGCATGCATTGAGACTTAAACGGTTTCGCCAATGGGCTAAACTATAAAATCGAACTTAAGTGCTCGGACATCGAGAACAAATGGGTGTTTTGTATGCCTTGGCAGTCAGTCGGTCACCAGGACTCGCCACTTTATGTTCCCTAAATTGGGGTCAAAATAGGTCACTACAAATTAGCATGGAGGTATTTGCCACGGTCGTAAAATCGCAAATATTGTCGCAATTCCTCAAAACTAAAATCGAGACACGCTTCAGTTTTATGGACAATTCTTAATTGTCGGCACCAGTTCTGAACAAGTAAATTTTATCTTAGCAATGCGAAAAGCTCGTAAACTCAACACCCTAACTATAGAAGGTGCAATTCGCACGGGTACCGAGACGAGGTTTTTACAGTACATTGTACGAGCATTTCTTCGATTCGTCGGTAAAATCAGCTCTCGTATTCAATCGGAACTTCCGTCATATACATGAATTTCAAAAGAGAAATCGTTGGACATTTTGGGGAAAAAAGGTAAGTGTTATACTTTTTTTGCAAGGTACATGTATACGACCTCTTTAGCGTAACTCGTTGAAGACAGATTCCGAGTTACCAATCACGAGTTTTCGAATATCTACGAAAACGATACATATTTTTGCTGTTGATTGTCCTGAATTGATGATCTATATAATCGACTTAAGTGTTTACATTCACGTTAAAACGGTATATGGCAGTACTATAGTACGTGTATTACAGTATATGTTGAAATGCCACACCATGCAGTATGAATAGACTGAGAATTTGAGATATATCCGCACGCCTTAAACAGTGGCGCCCTCTGTGATTTTCAACAAATCTTCAATCTCAGGATGGGAAGACGGGGCATGACCTTCCAACAATACCATTACTTCCCCTTAATGTGTCCCTTATTGCCTAATGTCCTAGTGCTTCTCAAATAATAGCGAAGAAAACAGTTTTATTTTATGCAATGGGTTTTTTAGAGAAAATCATATAGTGGGGACCGGAAAAAATGCTTTTATAGCGCTGAAATAAATAACATTTCCTGTTCCCCTCTCAATCAAAAACTAGAGCTAACGACACGCATGGCTGATTTCGTGATGTTGAAATTTGTCGAAAATGTTTTTTTTTCTTCTATGCCGTTAATATGGCCTCCTCGGATATAAGACCACCCGGTGCTATTTTTGTTTTTATTTGCGAGGGTGGCGACAATTAGAAATGATAATCGATACGAAAAGTTCATCGACTCTTACAGCGAGAATTCCAAATGACCAATGGCTATTTGGAAAACATGCGGCCGGCGCGTGTTGCTAATGACACTAGGTAGTTGCGCCACGTTTTATTAACCCGTATACCTCTCCTAATGGACGATAAATATGCAGTTTATTAGGTCAATTATAGCGAAGTTCAAAACGCTCTCGTTTTCAAGGTGGACTACATTAGAGAGCTATAAAATCATCAACATAAACTAAATTTAACCTATAGCTGCATTTTTGGGCACATTTACATGTACACGTATCTATTCCTGGTGAAATTTCTTCAGAAATTGTTAGGAAACCGTTTGAACCTTTATTTTCTACCAATTCCGAGTCAAATGCAATTAATTATATGCGGGCGCATGTCATGGATCATAGCGGACGACACGAGCATGGTGGCGCTGCGATCGTTAAAATTTGTAACAGTCGCAGTACGTTAAAGTCATTACAAGGTTGATCTCGTAATGCAATTAGACAATAGCAAAGGATGCTAATGGATTAGATAAAAAATACGAACCCTCGACAGAAAATTAAATTTACGTAGGTTGAACTGCGTTAAATTGGCAAACTGGACATCACCTTGCATGAGTGGGCGTTATTAAGTTAACTAGAAATAAATGTAGATAAATTTGTTACTTTTAAAATAAGTGGTTTTGTATAATAAGAAATGTGACGTTTCTTCGCACTCACGCACCCATGTTATCTCGTAAATAATTGGACAATTAAATGACTGTGATGAATTTTTATAACCAAAATATACAAATGGTTATTTTTCTGCAAACGGTGGATAACGCTATACATGTACTGTATATACCCACTTATATCACTGTCATACGAATTACGTTTGACATTAATCTAAAGGTCAAGTATAAATTAAGGAAAAGTAGCTTAAATTACAGAAAACTTTACTTCCAAACAAAAGTCAACATGCCATTTTTAGTTCGCATATGACCCATAAAGTTAATTTCGGTGAATTTTTTTTTAAAGCCATGCAACGTAAATGGAACGTAAACAAGGGAGATATTCGTACTCTAATCGTACTATTTACAATGTGACATTAATTGTATCAAAGTGCGACCAACAGAAGCAAGATTGTTAGGTCAAATATTGAAATCAATCATATATTGTATAAAGAACAGATAACCTACATATATCGGTACATGAATACACACGTACTGGATTCGTATATCATGCCTTGTAGAAATTGAATTCAATATTTGACCAGAAGAAGCTCGTGTTCGCTGCAATCCATCATGATTAATATTATGCAGCGCAGTTTGGCATTTTTAATGGCGTTGCATGAAACTAGATCAACCGATGTGCATTAAAGATTCAAGTGATGCTGTCCTCCGATGCATCCGTGCCATAATTTCGTCGGCTGCACCATTTTCCCGTGATCCCCCGCGCGCTTACCAAATGCTGATTCACCGCCGCCATCACGAAATGATCGATCACCTTTCCCCCGTCACCAATCCCCGTAGACCCTGCATAAATATTGTCCCTCATTTGCGATGTTGGCAATCCAATAAAAATCAATGGAGCCCAGGCTCAAACCCACTCGAAACCAGCGTCAAATCTACGAGCCCCAATTTTACGCAATTTGTAATACGGATTTCGAAATTCAAATTTTCAAATCGTTGCCGCTCACCGCGCATTTTTAACGCGTTTTGAGGTGGATGAAATTCTTGGTGGATTAGGCATCGTGATCCAATTAATCAAATATCCCCTTATACGAGGGTGTATATGTGCATGGGGACTGTTATATGAAAATTCAAGGGGACCATTTTCAGAAAATAAAATTAAATTCTATAAACTATTATAGAATTTCTAATAGATTCCCTTTTTCACATTAGGTGGCTGGAGAATCGTATACGGGAACAATTCGGTAAAATGAGTCTCAGCGAAATGGTTTTGTCAGATTTTGTGGTCTATCAATTATGAAATCAAAGAAATCTGATTTTTATTTGACGTTTATATTGTTATATTGATAAAAACGTTTAATTTTAGAAATATAATGCACGTATATATACATGTACATTCCATGCCTTGTTACACAAGTTTGGTACAATATTCTACTGTTGCAATATATTTTGTTTACAAAAATCGAATATATATATATAAATATATAATCGTTCTTTTAGACTCTAATGAGATTGCAGTATTTAAAATATATTTATTTATAGCAAAGTTATTGTATATTTAGACACTATATGCTAAAATGCGTATCCTTGGCTGCCATCTTGGTTGCATTAACATAAGTTATCCGAAACGATGCCTCGCCTGTAAGATTATCGAACCAAACTGGCGTACTAATACAGTAGGAGGTAATTGGAGATTATAAGCTTAATTCGTAAGGCGCAACACATCTGATGTCCGCACGGCGGCCATTTGCATTTTCTATTTATCATGTGGGCTAATCTTCTCTCTCGGTGCATCTCCACACGCACATTTTGCGGTGAAGGTATTTACGAAAAGGTAGTTCTTCCAGTTATGTAAAACTAAATTCCTCCGACTGGGTTGTCTTTTTTGCAGAAATTAATTCAAAGCAAGATGGCAGCGGATGAAGGCAGAAGAAAGGAAGAAAAATAGTTAAATTTACTAATTTGGACAGAACGGAAGACAGCCATGCTTTTGTCTTTTCCGAGCGCCATCTATCATGGAGGAGGAAGGGAAGCTCGCTTTTGCATAACTTTGTTAAAAACTCCGAAATATTTTTTTAATGAAGTCGGCGGCGCTTTTGTTTCTACCCCTGAACGTTTTTTCTTCGTTCTCAGCAGCTTTAAAAAAGCATTTGTCGCCCTAGTTAGCCGAAAATTCCGGTGAAAATTGAAAATGTGCGGAACACATGCAAAACTTTGCTGAAAAACACCAATTTCAACGATACGCGAAGTGTGCCAATGGAAAATTGCATTGGATACACAGTGAAAAGAATTTACACGTATAATATGCTAATTTATGATTGCATACATTACCAAGAGTGTGCATATAATTAAAAAAAGCGTGTGGTTATGAACAAGATGTGTATTTTACAAATGCATTTTCATGTTTCTAACATGTTCCACTGTGTGTATAAGAATATTGGTAAATACTTGTATATGGTAAAAGTGGTGCTAACGCGTTTCGTACTGCAGGGAGTTACTTGATGGCGGCGTTTGTTGATGTCAAAAAGATGAACTTATACGTGTATGAGGTCACCAAAGAACACGTATACACGTACTTGATTAATTAAGAAAAATTGTGTTTACAAAAATATATTAGAAATACATGCATGAGTGTTTCCAACAGATAAAATTGGTTTCCAAATTTAAATTTTTAATTACGCACTTGTTCTTTTATATATAGGCAAGAATGTATTATCATAGTACAGCCTGTATACTGTACATACATAATTATCATCCGTATATAAAGTTAGGGCCACACCGAATCAAACGGCAAACAAAAAACCACAAACATACGGAGTCCCGTAGCGGAAGATTTTTTTTTGTTGTTGTTGCACGTAATGACGCAAAACGCGTCATTTGACGCATGTAACCGCCTCTTGGGCGGCTGCATGAAAACAGGTTTTTTTCGTCATAATGTTTGCTGCTTGCTATAGAAATTTCGGAACAAACTTTTTGAGCAAACAGCAAACACTGTTAGGAAACAACCTACATACGGGTACTATGCGTCAAATGACGCGTGTTTTTGGTTTGTGGTTTTTTGTTTCCTGTTTGTTTCGGTGTGGCCCCACCTTAAGATGCATTTACTTTGCAATTACTCGCTTCTGACATGGCCGCTTGGGCTTCAGTATCGCGTTTTCATTTTTCTTAAAATATAAGGCTACATATACCTGTATATATGTTTTAGATTATATTTCCTGAAAAATAGTAGGTGTATACAATCATGTAAAATTCAAAATGAAGGTCAAAAGCGCCATGGAAGGCTATACTATAGGCGTGAAACGTGGTAACATTTAGTGTTTTTATAATTTAATGAGATTAAATGTAAATATTGAACCGCTTTAGCATTGGTTTTATCTCAAGGTTGACCCTATTCTGGAAACGTTTCATGATGAATATTCTAAAACAAAATACGTCAGAGCAAGTTTTAAGTCAGCATGGTAGCCCACTCCGAAATAATGGTAGAAAGCATTTTATATAAGGTTAATGCATCCTGTACAATGCCCATTTGTTTACCCGCTAAATTAATTTAAAACAATTTTATAGTTGAAAATGTGCGGGGAAGCGATAATTAAGGTGGTTTATATAGGTACAAAATGTTTTGCTATTAATTTCGGCGTTTAAGGGAAAGTTGAAATGAGGTTGACCTCACTTTAACTGTATAGCCCTAGAGATATAAAACGTTGAGCTACATGTAGGTGTGGGTGAAAACATTCTCGAAGCATTAAATTTAATGTCCAAGCAGTATACATGTACAGTACGTGTAAGTTAAGTTAGGTCAAGAGATAAGGTCCATGTCACGTAAAAATGATTCATTGTAACAATCTCCCAAAAATATACCAGAACTTAAATCAAAACTCACGATGGTAGTCGGTTTTTAGTGATGAATTGCATGATTAAAGATTTGCCATTAAGCATAAATTATGAATTAGTTAAATAACAATGGATTATTTAAGCTTAATATTCTGGTAAATATACTTAGTTACTCAAAGCTAACCCAAAACTAGTATTGAAATATATTGCCCTATACCATTCTATAGGGTGCACTAAAATGTGTTAAATATGCTTTGTAATAAGCATTTACAATGTCGCTGAAAAATGAACTTGTCTTAATCAACACTTTTAAGGAAAGTCTTAACTTTCTCATAATTTTTTTTCTGGGAAAGTCACGGAAATTCACGAAACACTTCAACAGTGTTACCTGGATTTTATGACCAGGTCGTAAAATTCGCGATACTAAATGTCCACCTGGATCGTTAACGTATATTTCCCCAGCAGGGGTGATTTTTGGGGAATAGGGAGGGAACTGTCCTCGCACGTGTTTCTGCAGATGAGAGGCACGTGGTCAGGAGTTTCAAGATGGCCGTCAGGCGAGGGGGACCCTCCTCATTGGCAGAAAGGGAATTGGTCTAATTTTACAGCCTTTTTTTCGGACATCCGGTATGCTAACATCTGCCATGTGTCGGGAGGGGTGGGGACAGAGGGAAGGGTAACCCCTTGGAAGGGACAAGAATGGTGGCCTAGAGAATTGGGGGTAATCCTAGTGTGTCCAATCAGTCTCTCACAATCCCCTCACTGTCCACCAGCGATCAATATTTAGCTGGGGTCAATAGGGGCATGCCAAAAACGACACCAATGGGTCACCCCGTGGAGACGTCACTTTTTCCAATGGTGAGAGAGAGGGTCACGTGTCCCGAAAGGCCCGTACTCTCGTGTGCTCTCCCGTCAACTCATTATGGCGTTTGTACGAAGTAACAGTTAGCAGAACCGAAAAGGGTGGGGATATACACAAATCACTGGAGTAGTGGTGCGACCAAAAAAACTGACCATTATGAGTTCGTCTTATTACAGTGCAATTTCGGCCAACAACTGGACCACGAACGGCAACAACGGAATTTTGGCCGCTCACAACCCGACGCAGGATGTATATTTCGCGCAAAACAACAAGCTGGTCAATAATTATTCTGACGTCCAAGCCGGACATCACGGTGTCCAGGCGCCGCTCGGGGTCACGACCCCGTGCCACTCGCGATTTAGCCCCAACTTGAACTACGGACAACCCGTGCTCAAACAGTCAACCAGCCCGAATTTGAACTACGGTCAAGCGGTGGTCAAGCAGTCGAACGCCCCCACGCCAGCCACTTCGGCCATCTCGTACGACCAACTTCATCAAAACTTAACTTTTTGTGAATCTCAGGGATATTACTCCAATCTAGCGAATCGCAACGATATGGGACATTTGGACGATGCAAACTGCAAGTTTGGCAATTTTGCCAGCCAATCGGCACTCCCCGCTGGTCAAGCGGTCAGCGTAAGTCCGTGCAATTTCATTGACAGTCCGATCGTCACGAATTTTGAATCTTCGAATTCCTCGCCTTATACGTGCACTAACAAATCAAACTTTTACCCATGGATGAAAACATCGTGCCATCATCAAAGAGGTAAGAAACAATTTTATCCCACGAAATCAGTTTATAAAATAAAAATACAATTTATGGTGCGAAATTGGACCAAAAAGACGCGCAAGATATATCTGATTCTCGTAAAGATGATTTGCCGTTGCGGTAAATTTATTCACGACGATTTTTTTTTAATATACTTATGACTCACTGAAGGCGGCCATTTTGGAAAATTGCAAAAGATGATAAAATTGCATTAATTGTTGACTGACGTTCGAAGTTTGACGACACCGATGATTTAAAGATGATTTTAAAAATTGGTGTCCATAAAAACGTGAAAACAACACGTCACGTACAGTATTTGTCAAATTGTTACATGTAGATATCACCGTGGCAACAGCATTGTCAAAGAACAAACAGTCCCAATGTATCACGTGGATCTACTGTATAAGCAGAATTACAGAATGCAGATTCTACGCCTGGTTTGTTTTTATCTAATTTATAACAGCTAACGGCGGAAGCCAATATGACGTCATATCGCACCCCCGCTTTAAAAGTGCATGACACAACTCAAAATGTTTAACTCGTGTCAAAGCAAATCTGAAAATCGTACTCAACGAATGATCTACAGTGCACATTGTTACGTAACGTGACACTACATTTTAATAAAGATGCGGGAAGCGTAAAGATACACAGTATGTCGTTTTTTACTAAATACAGAAAAATATGTTATTCAACTCGCGATTTAATATCGTCTTAAACCGGAAATTGCAAATTTTTAAGTTTTGTGACTTTTGAAGCTGGGGTCCGAAATGTCTCCGTTGACTAAAAATACCGCTGGATGGCGTTACTTCAGAGTACCGTTCAATCGCTCGCGAACAATGGGTTCAGATCTAAAAATAACTTTCACGGCGTTTATGGGTTTGTTCCAAAAACCTAAGGGCGTTGACGACAGTCTCGTCAATGCATGGTTTCAAAATTGTGCAGGTATCACGTAACTTTTTTAATTCATCATATTGCACTGCAGGGAGACAAATGTTTTGACTAAAAAGTCACGTAATACTAGTTCTGGCTATCCATTAATGCTTAGGCTAATGTCCATTCTGGAAAGGCTCCAGGCGAGCTAGTACAGTGACGTCTCCAGAACTTTTACACGGCTCTAAGGGGGGAGTATCAACACGACGGTGGAAATCGGTGATGATCAACGCTTATAAGACCATCCGAATTTCCCCGCCGAGATCACGTGTCCGAAGAGCCATTATTACGTCACCGCTCCAACTCCCGTTTTTTCTCGCGGGCGCCAATCGAAAACGAGATTCGGTGGCCATATTCCAAATGGCTTATTTTCCATAGCCGAGGAGGGTCGCGCTTTGGACGAATGTAAAACGGAGGGGGTGAGTCGGGGAGGGGGGTTCAGGTAGGTGGGTAACCTCCGTCGTCGGCGCAGGTAAACGCCAACACCCCATTGACTATACATTTTTTTTTGCCCGTTTTCAGACACGGTTCAAGGACCCAAGCGGACCCGTCAGACTTACAGCCGAATGCAGACCCTGGAACTGGAGAAGGAGTTCTACTCCAACCGCTACTTGACGCGCAGACGGCGGATCGAGATAGCCCACTCGCTGTGTTTGACCGAGCGCCAAATCAAAATCTGGTTCCAGAACAGGCGGATGAAGGCGAAAAAGGAGACAAAGCCTGACCACTGTCCGAGCATGGGCAGCGAGGAGACGAGCAGGGACAGCATCTTGGACAAGGATTTGTCGCCCGGCGCCATCTTGGGCAGCTGAAAAAGAACGCCGGCAGCAGCAGCAAAGATGGCGGCTTTCGAATTTTCCACCGAAAAAGAGTGAGGGCTTTTTATTGCGCCTCGAAGCCATAAAGCAGGGCGAAATGCGTTGTTTCTGTAGGATTTAGTCGTCCAACGTGCGTCGGTTCGAAAACCAGACCCTGGTCGAGTGTCCTGTCGTTTCGCCCCGGAGTCAGGACGCCAGAAAATTACGCTGGTAGGGCATTCGTGTCCCTCTTTTTTTGTCTCTTCTCTTTTCTGTTGTTCTCTGTTAAAAGATCGAAATCGTGCATGGCCAAGAAGTGCAAGGGTGTGGATGCGCCTTTTCTGGGGGTGATTTCGTCCCATTTAGGAGAAGTTTGATGTGCCGTACCGCCAACGTTTTATTTGTGCCTACGAGGCGTAAAGTAAGCCTAACTAAGTCGGACCATGTAGTCGGCTATACTGGCGCGGTGACATTTATGACCCCGTAGTTTTATGAGCCCTAAATTTTGAGGGTTCTTTTCTGCGCGCCACCACGCTCCTCCATTTAGGCTTATCTTCGCTTAACCCCTGCCGGACACTATGCCCCCCAACCAGGGATTCCTACCCGATTGGACACGCAGGTGTGGAAATTTAAATAAAATTCATGCTCGGAGTGAGGACACACGCAGACAACGGATTAGTTTTGGACAGTTGAAACTGAAAATTGAAATTCATTGTAACGGCAATAAAACCGTTTATCAAAGTGTCCCGAACTAAACTGTCAATTCTTGGCTCTGCCATGTAAACCTTTCAAAACTTTTGTAAACTCATTTCAGGGACCTGTTCGTCCCTCTCCTCAGACAGTGAAGAAAAGCTTTTGTTTCGCGCTTAATGTTGCAGCATCGCAAAGTTTAATGGTCGTAAGGCTGCAAGACTCTGGTTCAGTTTTCATCTCGGGCTAGTTACTGATGATCCAATCAGTGCAGATGATGATTTGCGTTAATCTCGGCCAAAAACAGCTTTTTCAAATTCATGGGTTACGGCTAATTCCCGTTAGTTTAGTGCGCACCTTTAATATTAAGTACGTTATACAATGCAACAAAGAAATGTTAAGATGTTCTTGCAAGTTTCCACAAACAATTAATGAAGAATTGCACAAGATATCACAGACTTACACCCTTGCATAAACGGTGATTTGAAAAGCATTAATTGATATTTAAAGTTAGGGCAATATTTAACTGTTTGATGCAACCGATGGCAAGTTGGGATTTGCAATGTATACAACCAATTGAAAGGTCGAATCGGGGAGTGGTCTTATAACGCAATGGGACAATTAGCAAAGAAATTTCTTAAATATTGAGTGTATATATTTCCATGTACATAATTAAATTTGCAATCGATGAACTGTGTCCATACGCGCAATTAATTTGTATTGAATGCTTATGTGGCGAAATGTTACTTCAATGTGAATGAAAATTCTATGTATACCATCACACACTGGGCTATGCAAGCCAATTTCATGCTCTCATCATATATATACATATTAAGCTGAAATTTGAAATTTAGTTGTGTTTAGGACATATGTTATGTTTAAATAATTGCATGAGTGTTGTTCAAGTGGTTTTTCATTAGTAACAAATTAGTTTTAATTTTAAGAAAACTATAATCAGAAAATAGTATGCATATACGTTGTATATTGCATTTGGATATTTTCACTATAGATATACAAAACAAATTCCAAATTTCTTTCAGAAGAAGATAAACTAAAATTGATAAACAAAGCAAATTTTCACCAAAGAAATATCGTATTTTTGTATTTCATACAAGGCATATACTGCATGTATAAAAGTCCATGCAGTGTTTAACAAGGTAACAGTAACATTGGTACGGATAATCAAAGCCTCGCAAGTTATTCTTCTGATCCCACGTATATACATTTACATGCATGTATATACTCGAGGAACGAATGTAAATCTAAATTAGTACATCCTTTTAGGAAACTTTTGAAATTACTTTTCTGGATGTTTTCCAATCTTGACGTTATAAACGTGTTAATTTGTAATGTTCCGTTAAGATATATACCGTATATGAACTGCAGTATCATGTCAAGCGTAATAAATTGAATCAAAATTTCCTTTTTAATTTATTTAAACATTACGCGGTGCATGCTATTCCACGTGCAAAAGCGATTCAATAACTTAGCATTAACAAATAGCCTATATAGTGTAAATTTGGAAAACTTTCGGTCATGCTATGCATGAGATGTACATTAAAGCGGGGTACTTTTTCTATCGTATGTATATATAATAAGCTGTTGTATTGCCTGTTAATGGAAGTTTTGTGCAACTCGCCTTAAGGGTCCTTGGAAACTTTACATCGTGTTTCCAAAATCAGTTTTGAGATTGACTTAATTAAAAAATTGTCCTTTTTTAACACAAATTGTAATTGACACTTGAAATATAAATTATACGTTTATCGATTTACAAGAAGAAATAAACCACCTGTGTGTATATACAGTACAAGCAATTGATGACGATATTTTAGGGTTAAAATTAAGCCTCAGACGTATGTTTTGACAGGAGGAAATTCAAATTTCTTTCACCTGCCCACATCACTATGTATGCTGTATAAACAACGAGTCAGTCATCATTTAAAAACTATACATTTTGCGAGCTGCTAACTCTTCAATCAATTGACGATGTTATGTGTTGAACTCTATGTATACAACATTCAAAATAAACACTCACGCGTTAGGCCCAGTTATACAACTATTATTTTGACGGGGGATCCCCTGATGGGGATCCAGATTCCGCTATCATATATTTGCCTTTAATGTCTCCATTTGTTGTTTCCCTCTTTTTACTTGTTGTTTATGATGGCAAAAAATGGCCATAAAATAAAACAAAACGCGAGCCTAATCGCCCCCTTTTGAAGAAGAACCTTTACGCTGATTTTGCCGACTGTGTCCGTCAGGGTGTGAAGTATTCCTTAATCGTTAGATGGCGCTGTCACGTGACCATGCACAAAAGGATTTTTTAGGAAAAGTGAAGTAACGGGTTTATTTAAATGAGCGTGCATATGTGTTTTTTTAACTATTAAGAAGCTTTAAACCATAAAATGTATTTAAAATAAGTTTATGTACGTGAATAGTTCCTAAGTATAAGAAGCATTTACACTTCACGATGAAGTGGTATAGACTCGATACGATAGTTCCTAAGTAGCCGATAAATTAAGATTGAACTTTGGATATACTGTATGCCGTTATTATTTTTTATACATGTATGCATTTTATTTATCGCCAATGTCAGTAATACTGAGTTTTATGAAGCATTATTTCGTATTATTTCTGTTAATTGCGCTCTACAGTATGTGATCGACTAAATAGACAAGTTTACGAACCGAAATGCAAGTCGGGGAAAATTACTTTTTTATATGATTTATTGCTCCTTACCTCATGAAACCATGAAGATATCTGAAAATCAAACTATGACAATTTATGGACGACTAGAAGCAACTTTAAAATAATTGCTCTGATGTAGGCCTACACTTGTTTTGTACATGTATATTATTTATCTGTATAAGGTATTAATGACCATGCCGATGCTTCCGGTTAATGAATTGAATAAATTTAAATAACATAAATGCAATGTGTTAAGTTCGAACTGATTTCACGACAATCATATTATACGATTATTTATAGTGTTTATAAGTGCTTGCAAGCATTAAGAGAGTGTGTGTGTGTGTGTGTGATGGAAGGAACGTGTCATCCTTGGGTGCATTTTGAAACGCTGTTGCGCAGAATAGGCCGTAGATGGCGCTGAGCGTTTGTCAGGGGTCAATACATGCCTAACCCATGCCCCTAGCACTATGATGCCTCGGGTCTTCAATAACTCCTAAACTGCACCATAACACCGCGAGTAAACTTCTTGGCGTGTATTGTAAATTTTAGTGCCGGATATTATTTTGATTTTAAAAGCATAATTCTCGGAATGACGCGAGTATAAAGATTGATGAAGGGTGGAAGAATTTCCTATTTAGCATTCATACAGAAATTTGCGCAATTTTTTTTAGCCGAATATCAGATAAACAGGCGAGAAAAGAAGTTAGGTTTTGTTGGAATACACAATGGATGTAACAATTTCCTGTCACGGGCTAGCAGCAGTGTGCCACCCCACCGCCCTCTTCGCTAATATAGTCACGTGTCCTAGACGGCGGTATAACGACGCATCCGTTTAACATGTGTTTCACTGACGAATGCATTTATTAAAGATAGGACGCGTTTTCCGTGATGTCCTATGAGGCACAAACTGCATTCCATTTCCTTGTTCTGGAAAAATAGATGTCATCCCTGTGTCATGACTGATAACTCCTAATTGAACCACTGGGGCGAACGCAAACCCGTGGCAAGACCCAGAAGTACGCTAATATTATTAATGCTTCAGAAATGAGTCGGTTGCACGAAGGGGAAATAGGCGAGAATTAATAGACATGGTGGAAAATAAATATATAGAAAGAAAACAGCGTATACAGGGATCAATGTCTAAAATACAACGAAATGCGTGCAATTCTATATTAAAGATTTTGGGATTTCTAGTGACAATTAAGAAAATAATGACTTAAATATAGTCGCTCTGAGATTTATCTTGTTTTAATAAATACGTGTATACCTACAGATAAATATGTAGAAACGTTTATGGAAGTGCCACAGTGGGACCTCGTAATAACTCGCTTTATACGAATTTATGATAGTACGAATTCATTTCCAGTCCCCGTCCTATACTGTATATAAGGTATATATGGACGAATAATGTTAATTTTTTCATATAAGACGAATTCCAAATTCTCAACACAATTAATTATCGTTTAAAACGAATGAATTTTCGAGTTTCCGAGCACTCGCGGCATGTTTGTTACACGCGTTAAAACGAACTTTCTAAAGACAATATGAAAAAATAGTACCATTATAATGCATGGGAAATCCCCGATGAAAGTCGCCTCATCTTCTCATTCATATACTGCATACAGTATTGGAGTGGGATTTTATTTCAACTTCGATGAAGCTTTAGTTCTTATTGTTGAGGTGTATTTTTGTGTGACTTCTGCAGATAATGCAAAATACGGTTTAAACGAGCACATTTAACATCCCTGGAGATTCTTCTTAACGAGGTTGTACTTCGGTTTTTTATTAGATGATGCTGTGGGGCTATAACGTGACAAAATGATGCAATATATACAGTATACGGCCAAGGGTTCTTAAATAATTTTCCATTGTCGTAATTCTCCTCGGATTTTTCCACAGTTACAAAACTTTCCTATTTTCCCTAGTTTGACGTCCAACGTGAGTGGGCACTCTGATTGATTGCTAAAATAAACGTAACGTATATTCAAGGGTCATTTTCTGAACAAAAACTGTATCATCAAAAATATTATCCAGCTGAATGAATAAGCGTTCACAATATGGATAATGGTTCTGTTTGTTCAAATTGCGTTTTTTTTTTGTTTTCTATTTTCAGGGGTTAATTACCATCGGGTTATTGTGGTATTGCACGCAAACCCATTTCAAGATTAATGTTTTGCATTAGTATATATTTTTATAGTGAAAGTGAAACTCGATAACGCCAAACACGCAACCGGGGAGACATTTTTGGTCTGAAGGAGGTTTTTCGGGTCTCTTTGTTTTTTCATAAATGAACACGATATTCTCGCAAAAATTCCCAATCTTGGCATCATGCATGTACAGTATACTCATTGTTAATTTTTTGTATCACTAATTTTGCACTTTCATCGATGGTGATAAAACAGTAAACAATTACGTGGTGTTCATGTATCATGCAGTTACATGTACATATAGTTAAAAACAAATTTTAAATGAAATAAAATTTATTATTTTTAAGTGCTTGAGAACATGAAAATAACGGATGTAATTTTAACGCATGAGCAGAAAATTGAACTATACACAGTGTGTTCAACTCCAGTTGGTGTGTTGATTTTTTGTACGAACGAAAGTTTAAACTGATCCGCGCACTTGTATTTTGAAACTGTCAATGAATGGGCATGGAATTTATCACTCTTAAAATGACATCGTTTGATATTTAAAATTACATCGTGAGAAAAATGCTGACCTTACTCGCTGGCAGACATGAAATGATTTATGGTTAAGACACTGATCTGTTACATACACTTAATTTGAAAAGTGTGTCTCGCGTCCCACTCGGTTCATAAAGAGTATCGGTGATATTAAAAGCGCGAAGTATACGCGTAATTTGTACAGCGCCGAACCTCGTTAAGACGAATTATGAAGTGACGTCAACATATATTATCAGACGTCAGAAAAAACATAACTTCAACGATAATAAGTAAAGTTTCATCGAAGTTTAGAAGAAATTCTGCATCAGGTATACATGCAAATGATCGGGAATGTGTTGCAACTTTTTATTGGGGAATTCCCCGTTATATAACGCACTTTTTTATATTGTCCAAAGTTCGTTTTAACGAAACATCTCGAAAAATGCATTAGTTTTATATGAAAATTTTTCATATCCGAATTCGGAATTCGTCTTAAACGAAGAAATTAACATTATTCGTCCTTGCCCTATAGACGGGGGACTGGAAACGAGTTCGTACTATGAGAAATTCGCATAAAGCGAGTTGTTTTTAATGAGGTTCCACTGTATGTATAAAGTGCGCGAGGGAGATAAGAGAGGCGACCTCTATATTTGTGGAAAATATACGACGCAAGGTCGAGGCTGACATAAGATTAAGAGTTGGTAATTTCCACGGCTGGCTTCAGTGTGTCGAGCTGCGTACAAGTAGCCCTTAATGGCCACATTCAGCCCTTTTTTATCTCGATGTGAATTTAAATCCGAGTGTGTAGTACTCATCAAGGAGCGTTTTATGCATTTGCAGACTGTTTGGCTCCGCTCTTGAACGTCTTTATTGCCACTATCGTGGAAGAAATATTATCATCATTTGGCGCTCTCTTTCTCTCTCTCTCACTCGTGTTGCAGGTATTTCCCGACCTTTAATAATCCACGTTTGATTCCCCAACAATAAAGGAAGCAGCGAGCCTCTCCATAGGTTCTTTACCCCCGGCGGCCATCTTTGTTTACATCTGCCTAATGGCGGCAGCTAGCGTTCATAATGTCATAGGCTTCGGGCGAAGTGCAGATGGCGCCACCATTTCCCCCTTTATCTTTTGACCAATAAATGACCACATCGGGCGAATCCACCGAGCATTCGATGTTAACCTCGGAGAAAATATTCCATTATATTTTTTTCCAGCATAAAAATATATTCTATTCGCATTTCTGCTTTTATCACATATAGTTGATTTCATTAAGAAGGACTGAAGACTAAGTTAATTTAAAATTTCTCTTTCATTTTTCAATATTAAAAATCAAATAAGATAAAACTATAGGTTTAATTTTACTCGCAACTTTAACGTTCGGCTTTGCCTTAAATACATGTGCACTGTATTTTCATATTCCATACTATTTTTAAAATAAAAAAATACAAATCCATCCATCCTCTAAAGATTAATCGATTGCAACATAATTCTACCAAGAGTATGTTTCCATATTACTCGGGTGTTCATTACGACAATAGTAGGCCTATTATTCTACATTGGAACCTCTATTAAGAAAAACTCGTTTTATACGAATTTTTGGTAGTACGAATTTTCACAGGATATTGCAAATTTTCGGCTAAAAATTTACGTTAAAACGAACTTTAGACTACGAAACAACGAGGAATTCCCCGATAAAAGTTGCAGCACTTTTTCCATTCATAGAGTATACGTGTATGTGGAGCAAGATTTCATCCAATTTTTGACGAAAATTTAGTTTTTAATGTTCAAGTCCTTTTATTTTGTCTGACTTCTGATAATTCGAATAACGGTTAAAACCTATAACTTGAGATTCGTCATAACTATGTTCGACTGTATTTGAAATTGTACTACATGTATAGCACGTAGCTTCATGTACGAGCTCGTACATCCCACGACCAAATAACAATTCAACGACTGCCTTTCCGAAATGGCAAATTTCTCAGCGCTGCCCCTGCACCGAAGTGACCTGGATGGGGTGTTGGTCATCCTTTCTGTCATCCTTTCTTAACTCTTTTCTCCTCGGTTTATAAATCTCGAGCGACAATTTCTGTAGGAAATAGCACGCCTTGTTTTGATAAAACTCGTTGAGAAATTTATGACACGGGTAATTGTAGGAGATGGATGACGATTTATCTTCGGTCAAAAGCGAGCATTTGAATTTTCGGTGTCGGCTCGAATGTGCGTCAAAAGGTTCAGATCCACTTGATAAATGCCCAACTCGAGAAACTCCAGTTTGCGGGGCAAGTCAGCAGATTTGTTTTCGCTACAATCGGACGCTTTCGCAGCCGTGTAAAGGATGGTCGGGAGATGGTCAGTCAGATCCTTGCGTGCGAGGAGGATGGTCAGTTCGCCAAAAAAAGGGGAGAGATAATGGAGAAAAGTGAATGGATTTATAAAACGGTAGCCTAGAAAAGTTCAGAACCCCCACATACAACCGAAGGAACCATCGAATTCACTTTTCTATAGTGTTTAATTATTTTATGACCCTGGCCGAAGTCGGAGCGCTCAGTTCTGTCCCAGAGACGAAGGAAGGGGGTAAAGAGGTCCACGATTTATGACGCGGATCATTCACGATAAGCTTTTTATTCAACTCAAAGAATATGTCAAAATATTTTCCTGACAAAGAATCTAAGACGCCTGAGAAAAATACTTTCTTGGAAAAATTTTGACCAGGGGCCGAATAATCCATTTATCCATTTTCGTCTCGGATATGAACAGGTTTTTTTCTTTTCAAAAAGCGCTGTTCAAGAAGAAAATTTTGCAAAACAATATTACAACGATTCGAGCCGATTTTTTTAAAATTATTTTACAAAAAGTATCCAAAAATACCACAGCAAAATGGCGAACACTTGGAAGTTAAAGAACACTCTCGCCTAATTAATTCATAAGCAAGTAGTAAAAATGGCTACAATATTTTAGCCAAGTTTGTTCGCTTCATGAAACCAGAGTAAAAGACTGCCTTAAGGGCCACCATTTTTAAGCGCAATTTATCATTTCTCAAAAATGCGAAGCAGGTGTCCAACCTTGATGAATACAATAAAATAAATTCGCTCGCATTTATAATAACCATTTCCTAAATTGTCAAAATGAATCCCGCTGTTATTGTCAATTAATCAAACTATAGGCAGGTGGTTACAGACTACATAATTCGTTTTTAAATGGAAAAAAAAATTAAGAATATCGAAGAAAAACGTACTTTTCAAAACCACCATTAAGGCATTAACGATCAAATGTTTCATCACAATGTCGTGCCTCAATATTATAGGCTATATTCTCCAATGGGCCAATTGAGATCAGGAGTTGTTTTATGAACTTATAAGTTATAATAGCCCAGTAATGCACCTATACAGTATACAGAGCTCAACGATATGCATGATGCATCCGACATTAAAATGTTATTTCAATTTAATACTGAATTGTTTGTTCATATACTATATATTCTTCGTTGCATATATTCATCGGATTTGATCTCATTTATTCCCCATAAATTTCCATGTTAATTGCGGTTAACGGCTTCATAGCCCAGAGGGATCGTTAACTCTCTCCTTACCTGATAGACCTATATTTACACGCATTATTTATTAACCCGGTGTTAAAAGGTGGCAGTATTTGCAGCTATTACGGCTAACAGCTGATGAGCCAGTTGAAATTAGTCACACCAATATTAGCTCGATAAAAACATTTCTCATTTCCTGCTATAGGATATGCATGTTTTCATATATTTATAATGTTTACAGCATAGGACAAATGTTTCAACTACTTCATCGTTAATTTATTCCACAATTAAAATATTTTTATTTACGTTTACATGCATATATAAGTTGATAATTTCCTTCGTAAATTATCCGTAACCACATGTGTTTTGAATAACCGGTTGTCCAAAGGACGATTAAACAAGATTTTAAAGACGGTGAAAACAAATTTCAGTTGACTTTACTGCAGGTTTGAATAACCGGTTGCACCAAACTCCTTTATATACAGTACATTGTATTTTTATCGACGATTCAAACAGATCTTTATATAATACACGTATACGTTGATGGGAGGTTTTAATTTACGGTTGATTCTAAATACCATCTATCAAAATCTGTCTAATGGCGAATAACTTCAACGACGTTTGGTGCAACGACCGAGAATCCGCTGTTACGTACGTCCGCTAATTTGAATTACAGATTTACGAAAATCACGGTGGACAGCTGAAGAGGATACGCCGAGTTTTGCCCTTCTCCTTCATTGCACATTCCAAGTTCACCCCCGACCTCTGACCTTCGAAGGTAGGACATAATTAATTCTCCTCGTTTCCCCAAAAATGTTGACGAAAAGCTGATTCTGTTGACCAGGGCGAAAACATCCCCCTCATCGTGTTTTCGGTCCGAAATGCTATCCCTCTGATTTTCACCCTTGAGAAATTATCTTCCAAACTTTTCCAGGCACCCAACATATCCGATTCGGTACCGTGGGGAGGCACAGATAGTGGTCATCCAGCTCATCTCTGGCGGACTGACCACTGGCCGAAATGTTCGAAACTGCATGCGCCTTCCAAGAGTGGACCTGCTTGTTCTCATCTGCCCAGGGTCATGTCCTCACTGGTAAAAGTGCAATGTGCCACGAGGGTAAATTACAATAATTCGATATACTGTATGTCCCACCGCGACATTTTCGGACGCTCGGGACAATCCATAAATCACGTACTCTTAATTGAGGGGACTGCATACCAAAATTGATAATCCATCAATACATTCAGTGTATTTTAAACGAATTGGTTTAGTGTCGATTGTCCCATTTGATGCTATGGGATCTGCACTGTTTTCTTAAAACATGACATACACATTCTTTAAGCATATATGCATATATTTGTATGTATTCATGAAAATTTCCTACGCACAAAACACGACTTTTATGCGTTCTGATGTTTTATAAACGTAGATAAATGTGTAATATATACAAATTATTGCTTTTCATAAAAATCATTTCTACCGAATTATTACGAATGAACATGTACAATGTTTTACTCCGAATGATTTATGGATGATCCTTCTGACCAGAGCGATAGGAGGGGTGCAACGAAGGAGGTATTTAGTATCGCACGCCTAGGAAGACATTTCCCGTGAAAAATGGAGGCCAGCAGCAGAAAAAATCATAAAATATTAGCGTCAGATGACCAGACAAAAACCAGGCATGACAAAGCAGAGTTTTGGCCCCACGCCGGCTAATTTCTTGATCCAATGCGAAATTAGGAGGTCTTAACCCGGCTAAGTGAACAGCACCTGAACTGTTGGTTTGGCAGCATTTTTGCCCAGGGTTAATTTATTGGAATGGTCAACGCCACTGACCTTATTCCCGAAATGATGTCTAAATACGAGCGCATGCAGCGCTGCTATAGCCTCAATCTACACTGTGGTCAGCAATGAGATCCATCGGTGATGATAACAATTAACAGAAAAAAAACAAAAAGCGGGTTTCGCCTCATTAGTTTAATTGCACTTGCCCCCCTCCTTCATCCTACCCATTAAAATATTCTAATTAATTGGCGAGTAATGCTAACGGCACGCCCAGCCACACGATACACTGCTTGCAAACCAATTAAACGATTTTTCTCATTTCACCGAGGGTTGCACCAATTTCAATTAGCCATATCGACGAGTAAAAAACAATTTCTGTTGGCGATAATAATGAAAATAATTCACGTAACGTTCGCGGTTATGAATTATTTAACCGAAACTTGATGAAAGGAAGGTTTTTGCTGGATTATTTATAAGCAGACTAGGATTTAATAATTTGAGGCAAATTATAAACTCAAATTAAACATGCATGTACTAGCTTGTACATCGTTGTGTATGCGTGTCGTTATGTTATCTCGTGTATTACTTTGACTTTTTGGGATCAAGTAATGACATTGAATTATATTACTTACACATTTTATGATTTGAGAGTATTTATTCAAGAAATATAACATGCACTCTAAAAACAAATGGCCCGCAGCCGCAAGCCAAATTGCCATAAAAATCCGTGCAATTTTTGAGTAAGATGATAAAAACTCGTAACTATTGTTGTTTTTATGTAGTGTAACTACCAGAAATAAAAAAACAAAACATATCGTAATTTCCATTCCAGTTTAAATTCCGTTGTTTTGGTTCCTGTACAGGATCTTCAACCAATATACACTAATTCTTTTATTATTTGTCATAATCCAGAATATCTTATTAAAATGAACTATGATAGAATCCTTCCAAGATTAATTCCTGAATGATAAAATTTCATTTAATCACAAAAGCGAGAACTATTCAGTATGTTAATTCTTTCCATGTTCAAACCGTGATATAACTGTCAATCTAAATGAATTTTTATGCAACAATATGTAAAATCTTGCGCGTATTTTTTATTATCGAGCAGTCAGGATGCGAACTTGTCATAACATTTCCTTCGCGAGTGAATAAAAGTGACCCTTGGCTGAAATGCGCTGACCGGACAAGCGGTAATTCGTAGGATGATGACGGTGCCACAGTTGCCATTATTATTGTTTGTTGTTGTTCAAGTTGAATCGCCGAGTGTTTATATTTACACGCTCTCCTGAATCTCAATTGTGATTTCTGGTGCATGGCGAACGAGCAAAGCAACAAATTTTCAATTTTAACACTGCATGGCGAGGGGAGGAAAGGGTGTTGAAAACCATAAAAAATAATGTGAAGGAAGTCAGTATACAGTATATACAATTGTACAAATACGAAAAGTAGGCCTATGCCAAAGCGCGGAAAAACTTTAGCGTTGTGTATATGCGTACATGGAGTAGTTTCGTACCACTGTTCGAATGTCTCCGGAGGTCAGAGGTCAACCAGTCAAGTTAAGACATAAATTATGAATTTGAAAACATCCCATGTCACTATAAGTCGCAACGTGAAAGTTCAAAGAAAGAAAAATAAAAAAAACCACTGGACATGCTTGAAATTCGTGTACAAAAACCTCTGACATTCTTTTGTCCAACTAACCGTGCCATGGGTGCTTACTACGTGTTATTTTAGTTGTAACTGGGATGGTTATTTAGGAGGAGTAAGCGAAAAATGTCTGCACATTTTTTAGTTTTCTATTGCAGGTTAGTACATGTATAGTTTAAATCAGTTGGTCATAGCTTAGGAAAAACTACCAAAAGCATTAATAAAAAGTAGTCTGCAGTGATACATGTACAGCATACAGATTCGTTTAAATAAATACATGTACTGTATATTTCATATACTAACCAAATTAACGCTTACTAGCTTGCCTAGTTAGAATGTTAAAATATTCAAATGCTTCTATATAAACAGTGATCAATGTATAATTCACGTCATTAAAATACAATTTTATAATTATTAATTTTGCTTTATTTATCAATCAGAAAAATAAAAAAAAATCAATTAGAGAACTTTTTAAAATGCATCATTAAATGATATTGATTTTTTAGATATCTTAATTGGACAACTCTTTTCAGGCAGATAAAAGAGTAGAACATGCATGAACAAGTGATCATTAACGAAAATTACCCTGCAAAATAAATAAGTTTTTTTAAAAAATAATCTACAATGTATATATACTGTATATACAAGCATCAAAAGTTATACGACTCATAAAAATTCAACCGGATTCTTATCGTCTCTGTCAGGAAGTTAACATAATTATATGTTTAAAAAATAATTGTATTTCGAAAATGATATGCACGAGTAGCGTTAATATAGGTATGCTCTTAGAATATATTACGAATTAAAAAAATTATCTTTTTAACAAAAAATGGACAAATAGAATTTTATGAATAAATAAAGATAAAACTAAAAAAATTGACCATGGCCTAAAGATTTCAACGGGTTTACATTGCCATTATCAGAAATTATTAAAAAATATACTTTATAACAATATATGAATGTGAATTCTGTAAATTAACGATAATGTAATATCATTAAAATGCTATTTTGTCATACTGTATTTAAATAATTTGATAATTAATAAAACTAAAACATTACACTTATCAAACTATATATTCGCTTATAATACAATGTACTCGTCAGCCGAATCTTCGTCATTATCAGCGCTACTTCATCTTTATAATAACTTTTAATGGCACTATAATGTGAAGTCGGATGATTAACGACTAATTTAACCAAGTATAAACGCGCAGATATACATGTACAGTATACATCGCAATATCCGCAAATACAGAATTTTGTTATCAATAAAATATACCATAATAAAAATGAAGTTATTGTCAGCCGCTTCATAAATAATAATTCTTGCGTTGAGAAAAAATAAAATTAAAAAATCACGAATATCGAAGCAGGGGTATACAAAAAATCAAAATTCGGAATCGTAGCAAATTAACGACGAGGTGCTAAGGTGACTCCATTTTGAAAATAAAAGAATCCAATAGGGAATCGGGCGCATATAATTTTGTTTTTTCTATAGCGGAGTTGTATATGCGGAGAGTTATTGGTTTCCGCGCCACCATTGGCCAGGTCTAGGCCAGGGTCACTAAGTGCCCCCTATCCGCGAAGCCCGTCAACTAATTCCGCGTCTTGCACGCGCTAGAGCACAGCCGCAGCACGGCCACGATTAGGCCTAAAATTGATGCATTTTCTATAGATGTGACCAGAGTTGATGGATAACTTTTCGAGGACGAATAAAACGGGCTGGAACGAGCGCGCACAAATCATTCGCCGTTGGCACATACTAAAGAGAAGTGCGACGCCAACGACCTCTACACTGGCTCATCGTAGCTGCTCTACGACTACGACTACTACTACTACGGCAGCCGATCTAAACTGCCATCTAGGGTACATTCGATGACATAGTTTATGCGGCGAATAATGAAGCCAACGAGTCCATAAAAATAACCGATTCGGAGTTGAAAAAGAAAGGAGGAAAAAGCAGGCCGGGGCAGAAAGAGAGAGAAAAACCGGAAGTGGACCGTGGATTTATGGCCAAAGCGGACCCCCGCCGATGACACACCTCCCTTACGGCGAGCCTTATTTACGACCGAAACTCGGCCACGTGCTTGCTCTCCCGTGTTTGGGGACGACCGGCGGAGCATTTCGAGTTGGGACGGTTTTTTTTAACCGGTTCGGCGGAATTTTCAACCGTTGGGATATACTTTCGAACGCCGAGTCGACTCGAAAATTGTAAGTCGTAATCTCATTGACTTAAAAAACAATTACGGTAATAAAAAAAAATTGCACGCGCGTGAATGTTTTCGTCCCGTTAACTGACAATTTCGGCGGTGGTTGCTTCGATCGAAACATCGGGAGTGCAGGTGCGAAAGTCGAGCCAGTTTCACTCAATTTTTGGAGAGAAAAAAAAAACATTTCCCGTTATTATTCCAAAATAATCCGGAATAATAATAACGAAATGACTTTCGAGCGTTAACTATTTTTTTAAACCCCGTGAAGTGAGTTGTTGTCCAAATTTCCGAGAAAAACGTCTGAAAAAAAAGCACAAAAACAAACTATTTACGAAACGTGCATTTTTTGTTGTCATCAGTAGATGTTTTCTTTCGGGACAAAAGCGCATGTGGGACATTCATTCTCCGTGAATCCTTGACGGTAAGTCGCTCTTCCAGTGGCACTGCTATCAACCATCACCCCCCAAAAAAACCTCACGTTTTCATTTCATCGTCAAAAATTCGACATTAATTTTCGAGTTTTGGGTCGAAAAACTGACCCTTCCGGTTGCTCCAAAACGTCATTTTGGTCGGGCCATCGACTTTAAACCGAGCCCAAACCCTCAGCTCTTGTTTTCGACGTTAAAAAAGCGCATAGCGAACGCACGTGGTTCGCCTTTCCGGAAAGATTGTCACTCCGGGCATTTTTCGTTTTAACGACGGTCGAGTCGCGTTCGTCCCGAAGCGTCGTAACGGCGGTCGGCGCGTCCGCTAATTAAAAGCGCTAATCTATATAAAACAGCGTCGCTCCGAAAGGTGCGCGCCGTGATTATGTACTTAACCTTTCGTCGTCGCTCGTCCGCCATTGGGCGGCGCTAGTCACGTGGCCGCCAGCGCCGTGCCATATTTGGAATAATGTGCTATTAAAAGTGTGCCAGAGGTTTCCCGGAGAGCAGCGCGGCCATAATTCATCATAAAATCGCGCGGAATATTGGACACAATTATTGCCGCGCCACAAATCACGGGCGACAGATGAGTTCCTATCAGTTCGTCAACGCGCTCACGTCGTGCTACAGCCAGCGTGGACAAGAGACGGTGGCCACGGACTATTACACGCCCAATGTGCAGCAACAGCAACCGTACAATTGCGGCTACAATCCGGCGGCGGCGGCAGCTTCTCAATCGCCGCAATATTCCTCCTACAGTCAGCAGCAGCAGCCACCTCACATCCAAAATGGCGGCGAACCGTACGGAGGCGCCGCCGGGGGGACGCAACGCCTCAGTCACCCCGCGGCCCCGCCGACCCAGGCCCGGCCGCCTCCGCCGCCGCCTCCCCCCGCAACCGTCCTGCCCGCGCCCTCGCCCGTCTCCGTACGCAGTTGCAAGTACGCCGATTCCAGCACCGGTTCCCCCCAGGACCTGAGCACGGGGGGGCCGGCCCCCCAGACCACCAGTCCCAGGCAGCAAGCCCCTCAGCACATGCAGCAGACCAACCCCCAGCAGGCCAACGGGAACCAACAACAACAACAGCAGCAGCAGGGCAAGACGGCGCCCTATTCGGGGGGAAATCCCCCCCAGATCTACCCCTGGATGAAGAGGGTCCACCTCGGCCAAAGTAAGTAGGAAAACCTAGCTCGTTTCGCGGCGAAATATATAGTCCTAACGCCGGTGCCTATTTGCCGCCGAAATAGTCCTATTTAGTGCCCTATAGTTTGGTTCGAGCACGTGCGATCAACCCGCACGCGCCAAACGACGGCTGGGGTAAAGGTGGGGGTGAAAAATGCGTCGTGGACGCGGGGGGAACCCCGTGACCTCTGACCTAAACACCGCGGCGTGGGTGCTGCCAGTAAAAAAGTCCTATTTAGGTGTCCCTATAAAGTGCATCGCATTCGTCGGACATGTCGTGGAGAAATTCACGCGCGAATGACGAAAGCACGTGCGCGAAAATTGGGCGAAATTGGCAATGGGGGGTAACGAGCTGCTCGGTGACCTCTGACCTGTCTCGAGGGGGAAAAAGTCCTATTTCGGAGCCTATTAAGTATATACTGTCTGCCAGTCTGGGTGGAGTCGAACCAAAAATTGTGATAAAAATGGCAGGAAACGACGGTCAGAATCTCCACCTTAGGACCTTCCAAGGTCCGCGTGACCTCTGATCTCGCAGATACCGTGGAGGAAGTCGATGTTTTAAATACGCCTATTAAGCAGAATAAGTCTCCTCGCACGCTCAACGTGGTACGAAGTCGTAGGTGGCGTGGGAGGGAGTCGTCCGAGGGTCCTTCCAAGGGCCGCTTGACCTTTGACCTCGCCCCGTTAGACGTGGAAAACAGAAGAAAAAAATCAGTCCTGTCTCTTCTATAGCTCGCATCACGAGTCGAAGCAAAAAAATCACGTAGATACACAAAAAAGCAGCAAAAAAAAAAAAAAACAGAAGCTGACTAGAAGATACTGTAGGTTTGGACCGACCTCACCTCCTGATCCGCCAATAAGTCCTATGCCTCGGAAGCACCAGTTAGTCCTAAGTTGGCCGAGGTGTTTGCCGTACGACGAGCGTGCTTCTCCCGCGGCCTCCACACGCGCTAGCTCCGGCCAAACGCCGCTCAAGATTTCCGCGGTCTCAGCCTCTCGTCGACCGGCGAGAAACTGGGGAAAGGCAAAAGACGAGGTATACAGTATCAAGCGGGGGGGATTTTCTCTTATTTTTTCATTCTCCCAAAACGAGCTTGCCTCCAGTCCGATTGGATCAAGTATCATTTAGTTTTATGGCCTGGGTAATAAAATTCGTGCGCCGCTCCTCCGCTCGGAGAACGGGCAAGTTTCTTGCTAGGCTTAGCGTCGCCCGAGTTACGAGCGTACACACACACGTGAACGAGCGAGAAATTTATCGTCTCTCGGTGTTTAGTAGCCGAAAAAACGACAATTTTATGAAGTACCCTCGTACGTCTATGTTCGTATACCACGCAGCTTTTTTTTTTCACCAGCATTCGCCATAATTCCTGGGTGTCACTTCGTTGCCTAGAAATAAACGCTTATTTCAACCCTTGCCTCCCTAAAAATGGAGCCACGCGGATTCATTCAACGCTGTTTTCTGGCGTCGTGTAAAAATAACCCCGTTGGATACGGAATCCGAAATTCACTTCGACAATGTGGAGCCCATCAGAAGTCAGCTGGTCGTAGGCTGCGGGAGATTATTTATGGCGAAAATGCCGGCGAATATCACCACCGTTTCCTGCTGTATATGGTCGTTGCACGAAAATAAATTTTACCTTAATGAATTGCCTAATTAAATTGGCAGGTATCGAATGTTGGGAATAACGATACGACCAATCGTTTCACTTGTGATCATCCCGTGCAGGGAAATAATAAAAGGATCAAAAATTATCTCGTATAGTAATAATGAAGTTCTTTCAAGAATGAAAAGGAATGGAGAGATTTAACAATAAACACACGGGAAACCAATCTGAGTTAAGAAATTTAAAGTCATAATTAGTAAGCACGACCTTAGAAAGATGGGTATCAAAAACTGAGGGGCTAATAAAATTTCGGTGGACAAGAAGCGACATGAAGTGCAAAAATTCTTGCCTAATTGCATGTTTTTTTTTTGAAATTTGTTGAAATTCTGGATTGAGCCCTGCTTCCCCCATTGAGAGGCTTGTTGAGCAAAATATTTTTCACGGAGTGATTCTATCATTGCAGTGTGATAACTGTTGAATTTAAAAACGTGCAGGCAACGAGGATCGAGCATAATTCCTCTTGAGATTTGTATCTGAACGTTCAAAATATTCGGCATAATTTTCTCCTTTTATATAGAGATATTGCGTAGCATTTGTCGAAAGATGCAGATATTCATTCGTGGAAATTTTTAAATCTTGAAAATAAAAAGCCGTTTTAATTTATCCAAAATTGTTGAATTCCGCACGTATTTAACGACCTCGCGTTCACCTTTCATTATAATATTGATTGTCTCATGCACTTCACGGTGGGGAAATATCAAGCTTTAATATTTTCTATACGACCAGATAGTATATTTTTTCATGAAAATTCTCTTAAAATACAAGAAATAATATTATATGATTTTGCAAAGAGGAGAATAGATTATTGGAACAATACTAAAATATCAATCCTTTGTGCAGTAAATTTCCTTTAAAATATAACGCTATTTGCCTTTGATTAAAGTATATTTATAGGATAAAAAATATTAATATATGACCAATTTTAATGTGCCAGAAATGAAGTTGTATTGCAAGATACATAAATTCAGCAACCATTTCGTCGATTTGTTGATACAAAATATAAACATCCCATAAAAAATAAGTATCATGCGAAGCAATATGTATAATGTACATTTTTAACGACGAGGAATTAATTGCGAATATTCATGTAGAAATGAATAAATGAATGTGCCCTCAAACTGGATGGCATATACGGTATATACTGTATACACCCTGCATACAAAACAAAAGAAGCAATAAATCGATAAATGAACTCAGCATCTTCCTTTTCAATAATCTAAATATCTTGATAAGGATGCTTTCCAGAATTCATAGCGGTTGTATAAAACCCGATAAATTCGATGAAATATCACAGTTAAAAAGTTACAAAATAATTTACCCAGATTTCTGTTATTGTTTTGATTAAAAAAAAGAATTTTAATCGCTCAACAAGACTTCATATGATACATGTCTAAATTAAAAACTATATATCTTCAAATATTTCGCAATATATAAATATTCTTAATAAAAATAATGTTTATTAATAATTTAAACCTCCGATATAAAAAGCAATGCTCGGAAATGAAGTATATTTCATAATGTCATTTCCCTTATTGTCGCGCGTTGAAAACTGTTGCGATTGCCGATAGTGTTGGTTCGGTGCAACTCGAATATCGTCATAAATAAAATAAAAGTGGGATCCGTTATTTTCGTAAAAGTCAGCTGTTATAGCATTGAAAAAGCAATCTCGTAAAGTACACCGTTGTCATCCGATGTACTTTTCTACGCTACGCATTTTGCCCATGGCTTTTTACTCGACGCATATAGATTTCTACGTGAGTGTAATAGCAAGAGCCGAAAACAAAAGCACGTGCTTGTATATAAACAAAGATGGCCGCCGCATGAAATGATGATGATGATTATAATAAATGACGATTTAAACGAAAATTGCATCGCCACTAATTGAAGCCCACAAATCACCTCTGATAGGCCATATTCTCGCTAGGGGGACGAGCTTCATGCAAATGTGTTGTAAATCATTGAAAAACGTTAAATTGCTCCGTTTATTGTTGCGTCGTAGCGCAATTCGGCTCTAGAAAATTGCGTCTGCTTCATTCTCATTTTCTGTATAGGCAAATTGATACACGTGTAAATGTATAGTAATAATCGTAAATGAGCGCGTAGTATAGGAAATGATAATTTAATGGGATGGCTGTATAGAATCACGACTCGAATCTACTTTAATAAACCCTGGGGATTTATTTGCACATTTTAGTATACATTTACACGTATATCGTGAAGGATCGTCGAGGCCCATATACTGTCAATACTGCATAGTTTATTTGGGACCTTAGTGTAATTTAACATTTATCGGTACCTCTCTCTGCATGTATACTTATAAGCTCATTTGACACTAATTATACATTTATATAAATACCATTCTATTGTATGTATTAAACTTCGTGTAATATCACTTTCAATGTTCTGCATACTTATGAAGTTATCGAATCTTTCTTTATCCTAAAATATAGGCCACAATTTTATACTTTAAAGATTTGAATTTTTTAGTCATTCAAGTACAGCCATTCCTCAAGTGCATGCTGTCGAACCTATTAACACGAATCTCGAGGGACTTACAAATGTGTTCATTTAAACCGTATTCCGTCTTATCAGATGTCGGATATGGAGTGGAAATTGGGTTTGTATATCATGAATTTGCATTAAATGAGTTCGTCTTAATGTGGTTCCACTGTAATGTCAAAGACTTCGAAGTAACCATATATACTGTTATATTTGTGAACAACATTTATTCAAAACTAAAGTCAACAGAACCATAGTCGAGCACATGTACACGAGTTCAGCGTTTATGTGACAAAATAAACGAGGTAAGCCATTGCGCTTTCACATATTTAATCAGTCATTAAATGGCAGTAAATAAGCAGCACGTGCTGGTGTCTAAAAGGGAGTCCATATAGTACCCCAGCTGTCTCTTTAATTCCGCGCACCATTATTACCGGCGTAATAATTCATTGCTGGATATAAAAAGGTGTCCGTTATTTCTTACCACGGGTTGACCCACCTGAGCAAGTAGCTGCCCACCAGCGCCGTCTTTATGAGGGAGGGGAGAAAACGAGTCCAAATCGGCCAAAGTAACGAGTTTCTCGTTTCGATAATGGTTATTCCATTCAAACGACAGTTATATGCTCGATTTTTTCAACTCATCTATCGGATTTTAGAGCTCCCTTATTTTACATTCTCCCTGTACATGCACATGTTTACATCCATCTGTAGATAAACTTAAATTGCACGAACAAGAAGAATAGGTATATTTTCTTCTTATTTTGGTTGCTTGCAGGCTTAATTATATCGAAATGTTCTGATGTTTTACATGTAGATATTAAAATCTATACGAATAATGCATCTTTGCGTGGTTAAAAGTGCATGACGGGTTCCCCCGATTTTAAAATATTATTTTCGCATTTAATTTTTGAAATATGTTTAACATTTTTTTCGGTGTTAAACAAATGTGGAAATAATTCTAAATCGAACACGTATACATATACAGTATGTACATTATATACATGAAAAAGTGCGAAGGTATAAATAAAGAATCATGGAAGTATTATCATACATTGGGGAAGCTTTTAAGTAAATGTATTATTTATACAAGAATATTTTTAAAAAAGTATAGAGGTTCGGAGAATGTGGATTTTTTAATTATTTACAAAAGTATTTACAAAAGCCAGTTATTCTGTAATAGAATTTTGCAGTATATTATTTCATTAATAACAGAAGCCATCTACGAAACTTTAAATATCAATTGCTTTTAGTAACAATTTGTATGTTTTCCATTGTTATATTTATTAAATTTAAAACTTTATCTATAAAATTGGCTGGGATCTTTGAAACAGAGTTTGAAGCTAACCATTATTAAAGTTATACACACGGGTATACAGGACGAGAGAGGGTCAGTTTGTCGGGAGAATAATGTCTTGATTAGCGCGGGAAAGATTAGACAGGAAAGTTGTATTATGATGACCTTAACAAATACCTCACCTTTTCTCGCATTTTGTTATCATGAAACGATAAATCATGACTAACGCTAACAGCACTTCGCATTTCCATATTTTGGCACTCTTTGGGGGTTTGACCCCTCCTTAACGGAAAATGCGCGTTTCCTCGTTGATAAATAACAGTGTCGTGTCCGAAATGTTGTTTTGATTTCAAACTTTCAACGACATCTCATTTAAGTTGAATCTACAGCTAAAGAGAACATTGTTTGTAAACAGTATACTGCTCTCAAAGCCGGGATTGTCAGTCAAATGCATATTTTTTCACTATTTTTCTAGCCGAGCAATACAGTGACAACTGCGAGAAATTGTTTGGTGAAATTATACTTATAGAATATTGATTCACCCACCAGTAATAAACTCAGCGCATGTTTTACTTCGAATTAAATTAATAAAATAAAGACCCTTAAAGTTGATTACAATCACGTCTATAGTTGTGTCTATAAATCATACTAGCTGCAAGTTTGATTACCGGTACTGAACATTTTATTTAAATTTTCAAAATTGAAATAAAAATCCACCTTATTTGATATATACATGTACAGTACACTGTATATGATTTGCATTAATATTTTGCGCAAGTGAGACCTATACAAATGAAAATAAAACCTTTATGATTTATTGTCACGAGCTATTCATAACCTCATAATTTAGAAAAAGATTTGCAAAATCAAAAATAAAATTTCGATAAATTTCAGAATTATATCTTCGCGTATGGTGTTATATCTGTGCTGTAGGTAAACAGGAAAACTCGAAATGCGGAATAAAATTAATTCCTACGCAGTTATTATTTTCGTGTTGTTTCTTTGACCTATGGTTTATAAATAATTCAGTCTTACAAGCCCCACACATTCCCGAATAACGTAAACGACTGCTGGTGCAACCGTCCTGCAGTGTACATGTAGCTAGTGGTTTGACCTGTCGCAATTCAATATCAAACATAGCTGGTCGCGAGTTCAAAACCATTTCCACACATGTTTGAGCATCCAGGCTCACCATTGTAACGAGGCCTTGGCCCACATGTTTCTTATTCAGAAATGATTTCTGTGAATTGCTCGCTTGTCACCACATCTATACGCTTAAACAACAATACACGAAAATTCATCATTTTACAAAATGGCGTCTAAAATTATAGCCCAGGTATTGAAAACGCTGGTGTCTTTTTTTAAAATGCCAGACTAGCAGGCTGCTAAATTACTCCAATTTTCGCTGGTCGAATCAACGTCTGACCTTTCAGGGCTCATAAATCATAATGCCAAATTATAAATCCCATTGTTTTTTGCTCACTCTTAGCCAGTTGTTTCGAGGGAAGGGAGGGAGAGGGTGGGGGTGGGGGACTATTTACCAGCAATATTTTATAAACAACTTGTGGCGTGTTGCTCCTAAATTCCGTTGAATTTTAATTCTCAAGTTAAAGACATGTTTTTTTCAGAAATGTAGGGAGTGATCAAACGAAATAGTACATGGTACAACCGGACATCAGTATTTTATTAATTCCGTGCATTTGTAAAATGACAATCTTGTTCTAACTGACCATATTCTGTATGGTTTTGTGATCTATGATTGGCATTTCTGGGTGACTTAAGGCATCATTATATGCATTTAAATGTTGATTGAAGGATATTCTCTGAAGCAAACATTTGAAATTTTGAAATTAAAATGGCCATATTTAAGAAAACCAAATTAATAGATGTGAATCTTGTCCATTACTTCAATTTGGAAATCACGATGGAGTAATTTTTATACCAAAATCTTTATTTTTGATTTGTGCACATAATCATCTCGTTTGTATGAAATTGCCCATAATGCAAGAACTAATCTTGATGAAGATCTGGACATGCAACCATCTTGAATCTGTAACAGACCGTGCAATAAAACCATTAGCGCCTGTAAATGGCGTTGTTTATTTGTGATGTTTGGTATCAGTCCATGGTCATGCAGTTATACATTGCACATACTAATAACTTTGTCAACAAACATGTGCTATATACTGTATATACAGTGTACGTAGAATTTAACAACACATTTTTCACTTCTCCAATTGGATTAACATATTAATGGTGCACCATGATGCTAATCATTTGTTTATTACGCTTGTGCAGGATTTTTAAATATCCACCGAGAACTCGTATTAATAGGGTTGTTGTTATTATTAATAGTTGTTCAAATTTAATTGTGATGTTGGGGTCTATCATTACGAGACTGTTTATTCTGACAATTTTTAGTTTGTACATACTGTAGGGTAAAGAATAGAATATTAATTTACCTGTAAGATGTGTATTTTAACAAATATTACAGGTAAATTCGTCAATTGATATTTGGTTCTCCTTATGTACGATTTTTCAACTTCATTGGGTAACTCATATGATGTACTTTTGAAACTAAGCTCAAATACAGACGCGCAAGCAATCTTGTTGTTTTTATTCAGTTTCCTTTGTTTTTTTTAGGACAAAACCTGCCTTATCCAGATTTCTCGAAGTTCACGCACATGTATTTAGATAGGAATTAGATTGCTTCAGTACTTACACGTATATAGAAAAACAAACGGATGTGTATATACTGTACATAAAACCCAACCTCGCTTCGCTAATTCGACAACACAAATTGATCAAAAAAAATCTCGTGGCATCCAAACAAATTATTTCTGCATTCGAAATTGCATCCAATTGCATCTCTTTCCAAATTCGGATAATCTGGATGTATTTTAGGCTGTTTTTTTCCCGGTAAACAGCGAATAAAACTTCGTACAAATTTAATGGAGATCTGGGGGCAAAATACAAGCGAACTTTTGCTGAAAAAGTATCGATTTACCAAAACTATCCGGGAAAATCCAATTTGTAAACCGATTTGCAACTGTATTTCACAATACTAATATACTACTTTCTATAGTATACTCGCTATATACTAATTTCTCAATATAACCAACAAATAAACGCGTTTTCTGTGCTCTTATGCGTGAGAATAGCACGAATTTTATCTTGTGTTCTTGAATAAGTTTTTAATTTTTTTACGATTTAAGTTACTAACATGTACCAAGAGGCTATAGTAAGCACCAACGGAATTTTCTAATTTATAGTCAGCTGTAATGAGTCGGAGGACTACCTTATTTAATTATATTTCTTTCGGATGTAAAAGCCTTATATCGTTCCTTACCTATAAATGTACATGGTTAAAAATTTGAACATCCTTAATTCCCCTCTGAAAATTGCGAGGTAGGAGGCTCGTGTCCAAAAATCCATGCCAAGAATTAATTTCCTTCTAATTAGATAAGTATATAATAGTGGCTATCTGGCCGTTCGATCTACGAATTTATAATGACAAACTCGTAATTATAGTAATTAAATAACCATATACATTTAGAAAATTGAGATTCTGGAGATTATCAAAACAAAAAAGCGTGCTCTTCAGTGATCTTTTTCTAAAAATAGCACGAAATTGACGTCCATTTGTGGCAGAAATGCATCGATTATACCAGTGTTAATTATTGCAAATACAGTACAGTACAGTACAGTATATAGCATTTTAAAATGGTGCGTGCAAATGTGTCATGCAATTGAATTTAGTTTGTGATATGATTTTCCATTTTTCTGCTAATTGTTATGTTGCACTTAATACGTCTTCTGCTTATAATAACTCAATAAGCCAGCAAAGAAGAATTAACGCAAAGACCTGTGTAATTCAACTATTTGACCTTCAAAATTAATGGCGAAGTAATAATTGATCTTTCAAGAAGGCATCCTCAACCGGCTACAATACTTGACATCGTTCATTTTTAAAAATGTTGTCACAGTTTATAGTTTATTTGCGAGCTTTTCCTTCGTTTACAAAATGTGGCATATCGTGGAGCACCAACTTGGCACCTACTGTATTTTATCTGGTGGCAGTAGGGAGTTGCAACAATAGAAAGGTTCTTTGTTCAGACTCGTAACTCTCCCAAATACAGGGTGGAACAAAAATGTATGTTGTTTTAGCAAATGATAATGTAATCGATATGTAGAACTCGTGACGAAATTGTACCTATAGTGACAAAGATCACCAAATACAAGCTATAACACAAAGGGTTACAGAACCCATTTTAGTCTATGGTATAGTCACTAGTGTAGTGCCCGTGCTATAGTCTCGTGGAACAATTCAATAGGTCAAATTTCTTTGTTTTTATCGTTAATCACATGCGTTGAACTCCAATCTTGCCAGTGACAATTAATTCAATAGAAGATTTTTTTAAAAAATTATTTTAAACCAATGGCAAAGAAGAGACTACGCTATAGTATTGTCAGAAATCAGAAAAGACCATCACGTTCTTCGTACGCCTCCCATCGTCTGAGTACAGGGTGAGGCGTAAATCAAAAGGGTATACGACCTTGCTTGCCAACCAATACACGTATATACAGATGCGCATCGCTGGCAGTTTATGAATGAAGGAACCGCTCGTATGTTTCTAAATATACAGTACCTTCATTTTAAACACACGAGATGGTGTATATTTTTGAGGAGGGATACGAAGTGTCCACCCTCGTTCGCCCCCCACACCACCACGGTGAAATCCAGGAAAAAAAAACAGCTGCCCCTCGTCGCTGCTTATAACATGGAAGGGGGGGGGGGGTTTAGTTGATGGGGTCCATGCGTGGTTGCCGGGGACAGGTCAGAGGGGGAGGGGGGTGGAGAGAAACCACGGCGTGCGTCATTCCCCGCTTTGTGCGTGCGCCACCATTTTTGTGTCGTTCTTTTTCTGTTTGTGGATTTTGTTTTTCTTCCAGATGGAGCGAACGGTTCGGAGAGCAAAAGGCAACGGACGTCGTACACGCGCTACCAGACGCTGGAGTTGGAAAAGGAGTTTCACTTCAACCGCTATTTGACCAGGAGGCGGAGGATAGAAATAGCCCATTCGCTGTGTCTCACCGAACGACAAATCAAAATCTGGTTCCAAAACAGGCGAATGAAGTGGAAAAAAGAGCACAAAATGCCCCATCACATGCCACAATCCATGACAGGGTCACTGGCCGATCTAACGGCGGACACCAAAGGATGAGATTGGGCCAGGGAGCCCCCGAGCGGCCCTTTGCCCCTTTGGGAGGCCACGTGACCCTCCAGTGCATTTATAAATATACGTAGTAGAGGCGCTGCAGCGGCGCTCCCGAGAACCCCCGAATAACACATTCCGTGTTGTTGTCGTTGTACTCAGTTTTTTCTCGTAAAAAACTAAACGTACACTCAAGGCGCCTTAATTTGGGAGGCCGCCATCTTTGTTCCTGAATTTCCCCAAAAGAAAAAAAAACACGAGCCGAACGGGATGCTTACGTGCAAAATGTCCCTTCAAAATACAACGAGGTATACGAAGAACAGACCAATGTGACACTCGCCCCCTCACGCGACGCTTAAATATTTATTACTGGCCGCCAGGGGGACAATGAGAAAAACGCAGATATACAAAACGTCGCATACTGCGCGACATTAGACCTATAGAATTCAATTTTGTTTTCAGATTTTTTTTGTTGAAAAAATAATCGAGATACAGGAGGTATTCGTGTCTGGCGTAAACAATGCCGTACACGAAGTATAGGTTGTGACGTGACATCATCCTGGATTATTTTAATAATTAACACTTATGTGTCTGTCGTGTGTCGTCGCGGAGCTATTCAAATAATCGCGCAAATTATGATACAGGGTGCAGCGGTAATGTTTGCTAGGAAGGGAAAGATTTGGAGGAGATATAAAATGCCTTATTGGGGAAAAAATGGCAGAAAAACGCTACGTTTTCAACAGGGTTTACAAAATGATATCGATGTCGCGGATTTTTTTTTTATCAAATATTGATCCGAGCGTTGTTGATTTTTTTGGCAAATAATTCTTAAAGCAATTGTACAGGGCGTCCAGCAGATAATGTGCACGTGACGTCACCCAGCATGTTAGAGTGATTAATATTGTTCAGCGGCCATATTGAAGCATTTTCGAAAGTGGCTCCAACTTTTTGCATCCTCTAACTGTACAACCATGGGCATAGAGCCCTCCTCCTCCCCATGAAAAATAAATTTAAACTAGATAGAATGACGTAACTGCTACGGTGAAAACTATGAAAATTCCCGGTTAGTGATTAATATCACTTACCAGTGATATTTAAATATCCTAAAGTAGAAATTTAAATGCTATACCTTGCCACTGAAATTCAAAAAACCTTTCTATTTTCTAGTTTATTTATAAAAAAAAAAAGTATAAAAAGGAATAATGTAAAATAAAACGAATGTACCTGCAAGACGTCGCGTGCAACTTATCTATAGCAAAGGCACGCATTTATGCCGCAGTATAAAACGAAAAAAACTTCATCATCGATGGCCGAGCTGGGCGGGGTCAGCTCACGTGACATACTGTAAGTCGTCACGTGAAAATTATCTACAGCATCGACGTCACCTTTTTTAAACACCCTGTATAATTTTAGTTTGGCCAATTCGGCATATTATAGTCTCCTTGACGTGGGTTAAATACTAAGTCATTAAAAGTGAAGGCTAATAGTGTCGCTGTCCTATAAATGTCCGAAACTAAAATGGCACCAGCAATTCTGATATCCTAACCATGCAAGTTGCGCGCAATTCGAGGAAAAGGGACGCGATATTGTCAGCTCCTCTTGGGTGTGTATACCGAGACAAAACACACTTGGAATATTAATTAACGTTGATTAGACCAAATTAACAAGTTAACTCTCTCGAACACGGATAACCGGTCGGGATCTTATCTTTTTCGGAGCGAATTTTCGCAGAAATTTGGTCAAAATGAGTGTCGTTGTGCCTGAGGAAGATGTGGGGTTTGTGATACTGGACATTAAGCGGTGAAAAACTCCATAAAAACATTGCACTCCGTGTTCTGTGTCACTTTAATGTCGATGTTTGTATCTGATTGATCAATTCTCCGTAATGTCCAGCCCTAGACTTAACTGGAAAGCTGGAGCACTGAACGGAAATGACCATAACGAAAACAACGAACGTTTCAGTGCTCAGGAGAAGCAAACTGTTCGAATCATTTTGTGGTTTGAACCACATTAAACGCTACTTATCTCAAGGTCACTCATAGTCCGCTGAACTAAACTATAACTGCCAATTTACAATTCGATCGACGTTTAGTCGCCCACTGTATACAATAACCCCCAAGACCTTTATAATATAGTTAAGAAGCTCTGTTTAAAACAGCTCTTCATGTATAACTCAATATTCTATAAGTGTTCTTAATCATAAAGTCGGGTACACATTATCACCAAGCCAAAACTAAAAACTCCAAACTTGAAACTTTTCTGGTTTGTGGCAACGAAAAAAATGGCGTAACAATCTGTGTTTTTGCCAAGCTAAAAACTAGAAAATCAAGTTTCCAAACTAAGTTTGGCTTTCCCGTCGAGTGTCGGTGAGATGAAAGGGAAATTGCTAAACTTTTTGGCGGTGGCGCGCTGCTATCAACGCTTCGTCTACACGATATCGATGGTACTGCAGACAACAGCATATCCTATCGTGTTTCCTTGTCAATATGGCTTGTTGCAGTGTATACGCTCAGGTTGTGCAAAATTAGTTTGTATTAATTTTTTTGTAGAAACTAGTTCACGTTGTAAGTTTGAGGTTTGTGGTTTTTAGTTTTGGTTTGGTGGCTAGTGTGTACCCGACTTAAGCTCACTTAGTAGAACTACATGTATATGCATTCAACGCATGCATAAATAAACGTATAAAGTTAAAAGCTCGAATAGGTTAATTTAATCGAAAATGAAATGCTTAATGTAAGTTGAAGCTCCATAATTGCCATCAACCTTTTTTAAAGTATTGCTCGCACGTTTATATTAAAAGGCGATTAATTTGGTTAGTTCCACCGGATATAAATGACCATAAGGATAATAAACGTTTACTCTTAAACGTTTATCCACAAACCACGAAACATATCGACATCCTTTAATAAAACTTGATTTTAATTTTTAACTCTACGCATATACAGTATACATGTACATGTATACTGCATCCGAATATAAAGCCGGATCGAAATCTCATTTCGCAATCTTGAGTGAAATCCATTTTCTGATAGTCGAGGCTCGCATCCCCTTTAAATTTCGAATCGACTGCTTAAAAAATTGCATCGCCTATTTTCGGAGGCGCAACGTGTAGCAGTGTCTTATTCAATATTGAATTAAAAACTGATTCCCCTCGATAAGGGTCAAACGAAATAGATCAACCCAGAAATCTTGATCGAACATATATAAGGGAGGAGAAAAAGGAGAAAAGAGAAAGATGATGATGATGATGATGATGATGATGGGGATGGTGATGAAGAAAACCCCTTCAAATAATCCGTCGAATAGCTTAAAGGTTGGGAGACTCTCCATTTATATTCGTCAAGGCGTTGCACCCCCATTAATTATTAAAATTTCGACTTTTTCTGGAAATTTCTTGAAGTGAAGCAAAATTTGGCAACCAATTTTTTTTTAAAAGAAAATCCTACCTTATTTTATGCTTCGATTATTCAGCCGCAGAAAGGGTCTGAGAATGCATAAGATAAAGAATATATACAAGGTGACACAAAATAGTCGAAATATATTTTAGACGATTATCCCAAATGTTGGCAAAAGGTCTTAAAAACACGTCTCATATATTCATGAAACGCACATTGATGAAACATTTAACTCATGCATACTGTATTACGGAAAAGCAAAGCCAAATTACCAATGATATATTAATGGCCAATATACAGTAATTAGTCATCATATTTCTATGGCAATCTGAACATGATTTCCAATTTCTCTTTAATAAAACTCATGAGAAACATGTAATTCTCGAAATCGAACAACGCTATTTGTAACAATAATCGTTGCAATCATGTGTTTATTAAAAAACACGTATTGTGGTAGTCCTTAAATTAAATTTTCAACCGAAAACAAGATGGCCAAACGTAGGAAGGCCACCCTGTAGATGTTAAGCATTTCGTCTCCATTGTGAGCATTGTTTATCCAGACGTTAAAGCACAATTTAAGAAATTTAAATGAAATTTTGTTTGTGCAAACTCGCCCCCTTCCTCCGTTGCTCCCTATCCTAACCGTTTGCCCCCTCCCCCAACCCATATAGGCTCTCATATTTGATTATATATGCAGTAGGCTGCCTCTCCAGTTCTGGAGTGACCCCTCTCATTGTGCATTCTCCACTCCACCCTCCATTTTTTTTTGCAAATGTGGCATCCCGTGTGCCATTGAAAAGGCTTCTCCCGTCGCTGACATTTAATCATTCATCATAACTTCAATCTGAAAAAGCTTTTCGCTTTGCCCGTGATTGGGACGCTGGACGAAACAAAAGCCTTAATTAAGCCTGACGAGATTCGGCCATTTTTCTACGTTGGGCTTAAAAGTTTAGAGAGAGAGAGACCCACTTTTGGCTAAGCCGTGCGTGCATGGATCAAGCGCTTAAAAAATCTTTTTTTTACCTCTTAAATTCTCGTTTCTGAGAGGGACGAAGATTATTTAGTAGCTATAGGGTTTACGCCAAGAATGCCTTTTTTTTGCCTAGGACTAAAGTGGAATCCGGTTATTGTGACCTCCGTGAATTCAGAAACTTACGCGTAACTTTAAGAACACTTTTACCTTACATGGTATGGTGAGTGCATGAGGAATACTCGGTTAAGCCGCAATAAATGACAAATACAGTACGTTTAGTTCAGTTTTAACATTTTTATTCTGTGGAAATATTCGTATAGGTTATATTTTCAAAACAATACATTGATAAAGGTAATTGGATAAAATTTCAAAAGTTTTCTCGATGCTAAATGAATCGTATAAGCAAATATTTCTAGAAATGAAAGCTGGAAAGATTATATTTTGCGTAAGTTATTTTCAACCTAGGAATTACATCACAGTGAATTTCTTTATTGACAGCTATAGCTGATGGGAGGCCCGGCCTTGCGCGGGCTGTACTTACCGATTGCGACGAAGTAGGCCTAAAAAACACATATACGGAGCCCCGTAGCGGAAGATTTTTTTTCTCGTTTTGTACGCGTTTTGCGTCATCACGTACAAAACGAAAAACAAAGAAAGTACAGCGGTATAACCGCGGCCCCGGAACCAGGCATGCATCAATTCATCCATCCACAACGCACGGAACATATATATATCTATATATAGATATAGTATGACTCATTTTCCGCATTATCCGTGATGACGCATTTGTTTACTAAATTTTTCTGTCGAACGTACTGTATTAAGTCTCCAAATAGACAGTTGTTTTCAAAATTTATAACATTAAAGGGTGATAACTGGAATGTCTTCAGGAATAAACTGGAGAACACTATATGCAGCAGATCTTTCTAAAGTTTGATATATAAACAACATTTATACGTACAGAAATCACTTATATATCATTGCCATTCTTACGACGTTTTCTGTCGTTCTTGTTGTTATCAACATAAATATTTATGAAAGTTTAAAAAAAAAATCCATTGTGCAGGATGGACATGTTGGAACGAAATGAAACAGTTAAACCTTATTTCCACAGAAAATGAAATATTTTTCATGGTATAGGAAATGACTTTTGCAAATGCATTACGAAGTTCTTGCCATGCCAGATTCATGACCGAACAATTTCCCAAAACGGTCCCAATAAGCGGATTCCATCGTAAAAGGCTTGCAGGCACCAAGAATGTTGCATTTTTTTTTACTTTCGAAGGTAATACAAAGAAGAAGGGGGTGGGGGCATTTCGCCCGTCGCCTTTAAGAAGAAAAAGCCGAGCCACATAAATTGGGACTTCCTTTAGCGTATATAAACCCCTACAGTTTCTCTGAACAATCGTTGAAAATTCCGCTCGGAGCACACCTCACTTGTTTTCTATTTGGTTGACAAGCTGTCAGTAAATCTGATACATGATGTATGATTTCTGTTTTCAAAAAAAGGTGAGGGTACGTGAGGGAGGGGTGCGCGGGGTGGGGGATACATACAAGCCCGCAAATAGCATACCACGCACGGCTGGAGCACACTTTCAAAAATGCAGCCGATGTCCATTGGCCGAAACGAATAGAAAGGTGCCTTTGATGATGGTCATTCGTCCCGCAGCTTATTGGAGTGGCTTGGAAAAAAAATGGATTTTCAAAAAACTTTTTATCACATTTGCTAAATCTGGCTACCAGGTGCGTGGCACGAAGGTGCGAACAAACATGATATGTTTAACGTACAAAGATTCGTGTTACGTGTACATGTATTACCGAGTCCCATTCCATGCGAAACAGTATGGCAAAGGTCAGTTGGATTATTTGGACGAGAATGCTGCGTAAAAAGTTCAATTTCGGAATTTTAATGAACAAATTAATAACTTACACCTGTTATGTTTATCGAAGGCCTGTGCATAAAACCATTCAAATTCGATACTCGTTAGCCACGTGAAATTGGCTCACGAGTAACTCTATAATTATAATGTAACTATAAAGAAACCAATGCCATAATACCTTCAATATTTGACCAAATTGATCTTAACAAAATCCATAAAATAAGCAATCAATAAATATCGTTCAAATCATAAGAACAGTGAAAACAATGAATATAGATATTCCCGACTCTGTAATTGAATACTTTAATCCAGCTGGGCTTTGAAGAACGCCTGCAAGGATATTAAAAATTTGTCTGGAAAATTCACCAACTAAATCCTTAATGTACGCAATCTTCTTCAAAAACAATGCCAGAAAAAAAACTAAGAAATAAGTAAGCCTCTCGTTGGAGATTGCATTCAACTCCCGTTAACTCTATTTTTCAATTAATTAACAATTATATCCACGTTTGTGGGTATAAGATACATGTACTCAGAATACAATTGTTGTCTGATCAGTCCTCATAATCAGCGGTTTAAAGTGCAGTTTCTAATTGAAAAAAAATCAAATACTGGACATGTCCGTTATTAGCAGTCGCCATTTTGTCTCTAAACAACCCAGGTTTTATACTCAGTTTACGTATAAAAAATGTGTGAGTCAGCCAGCTGTTTAGCATCTCTCTCTGATAGGCTGTCCATCTGTTGGCGGCTTATTGTTCCCCCTTCTTTCACGGAAATCCAAGATGGCCGCCACTACCCACCAATAGGGGGAAAAAAGGGGAAGAAACGAACTACGCGAGTATTGTCCATCAACGACTAATAACACGTATTTTGATCAGGGTTCAGAGGGGAAACTGGACCGAGGTTGAAATGAAAAATTGCTCCGTAAATTCCTGCTGTTTCGGAAAACGTTTGTTTTCGTTTGGCTGCTTGCATTAAATTCGTCTACTCGAAATCGTTCAAATATTTCAACAACGCGGCTTAGCTCTCGAAAATCTAGAGAATGTCCTTTACAGTAATTCTACGAAATAGATGCAATATACTGTATGTTGAAAACAGTTTCCCAAGTTTGTTCCACCATTTCTCAATTTTTGCTTTAATAGTATATATAGATTGTTAGATAAAACATAATTTACAGTAATTATGCCCAATTCATTTCCCTCATTAGGCTTTTCCAAACATGAATTTTGACCGATGCTTCATCAAAAGCATCATTTCATCAAAAATGTGAATTTTTAACACATTTTTTTTTTAATGTTGCAGTTCACTAGTATAGTCCTTTCGGGCAATAAATGAGCTACCTATGCGTACATAGTCCTCCGTGTTCGAATTAATCATCGATAATTCGATGTCATTCGTTATTGTTTTTGGGTCATTCGTCGCGAAGTGTTTTGTTATCGTAAAGTGATCCAAAATGGCCGACGTTATCGTGTCTCGTGACTCGGTTGCCGCCAATGGGAGGATATCAGCATGGTTGCCATGGCGATTGCGTGACTCGTGCGTTGCGAAGCGTCAACGCCCTTGTACGAGCCCACTATATATTACTGCTGAAAAGCAAAAATGTGTATAATAATAATAATAATAACAATACTACAATGGTACGTCTGGATAGCAACTTCTTAAATCGAGGTTCGTTTTGTGCACAATTTTTATAAGATGGAAAACTGTCTTAGACTTACTGTAGTCGTGACTAAGAATGAAATTGCTATCAAAAGTGTATGATGACGTACCATTGAAAGTCAGGATTTTATCTGATAATTTAGAAAAAAAAAAAGGAATTTTATACACGCGTAAATATATATAGCTAACATTATTATTATTACGATAACGTCGTCTTTGTCTTTTTCATTTTTACTGAATGTGACCGCCATCTTTGGAAATAGGAAAATTGTCTAAAATTGGTAGAATTTTGTTTTCGACGCATCCAGAACTCGATCTGTATTTTCTATCTTAAACATTATATGAAAATCCAGTTTAGTTGTTATCGGTGCAAAATCTGTGTCCCATTTAAGAGGTGTACATTTTTACAGTAAATTAAGTTATCGAAATATCGCGATCACGTGTTCGATTTACAGACTCAGAAAATAAGTAGACAACATTCATCGTTTTCAAATATAATTACCTTAATTTTTATCGTTGAAAAATATACGATGAAATTGCGACAACAAATCATACAGCGCTGGGATTGGACTAAAAAAACTGGTGCTAAATGATTGCCAGTGATATATCCATCAGTCAATGAGGCTAATTGTAAACGATGCGAATTACTTCAGTTCATTATATCTGAATTATAATTTTAGCATAGAGGGTATACTGTATATGGTGTTGTAGATCACCCTCAGATCATTCATTTGGTTTAATATGACTAACACCGTTTAGACACGATGATTTAGACAGTTGCCATAATTCATTCAAAAAAACGTTTCTTCAGTAATTTTAAAACTTCTCCATGGAACCTCATTAAGAAGAACACGCTTTATACGAATTTCTGATAGACGATCTCATTTCCGGCCTACGTCCTATACATGTCGAAATATGGTACTAGCCGTAAAACCTAGACCTAATGAACGAATCATGACCGCAGCGCCCCCATGCTGAAAGTGCTCCCATACCACTTCAGCAAAGGCGCTTCATGGAACCACTTTTTGCCCACTAAGCCACAAATATACAAACATACATCTCTTATTTACATGTATATATAATAGATGGACGAACAATGTCAATTTCTTCGTTTAAGACGAATTCCGAATTCGGATATTACAATTGTTCGGCTAATATGAATGAATTTTCGAGTTCCCGAGCATTCGCGCTTTGTTGCTCTAAAACAAACTTTAGACAAAATGAAAAAGGTACGTTATAACGGGTAATATCACGATAAAAATGGCAGCACCTTCCCATTCATGCAGTATACAGTACGTAGGGTAGAATTTCATCCAAACTTCGATAAAACTTAAGTTCTTATTGTTGAGGTCATGGCAATTTTACGTGTTTAAGTATCTTAAAAATCAAATTACCAAATAAAGCGTATATACAAAGTTAAAGCGATTGTTTCCCTGCAATCAGGAACTTTATTCTCTATTTTAAACCGTGTTTAAATTTAGAATTCGCACTATCTTAGACAACAATATATACGCCGCCATCTGACGATGAATAGAAAATGGTGTGAAAAACATCTGTCGTTGTTGAAATTCAACTTTGCACCTGTTGCCCGCATCCGTATACAGGGTGCCTCCTAAACATCTTCAATTTTTCTGATATTCAAGCTGCCTTCTTTCCAAAAAAACCTTTCATGGGCAACAAGTGGTTCGTTCGTATCTTATTTCGAGAATCGTTCGGTTTGAAATCCAACCACTCGGTGCCTGCACCTGCCGTGGATTTCACCTCTGAATGACTGATTCGCAACATGTGCAAAATAGACAAGACAGGGTGGATCAAGAAATGTTTTGTCGAGAAGAAAAATGGGCGAAAGAGTAAGGGGGGAGTGTTTGGATTTGGTGTCACTTTTGCTACAATTTTAACACGAGTTTCACATGTTGTTTTTTCTGGGAATCGTGTGCTCAGATCGACGCGAAAATCCTTTAAAGGATATAAGTTTCATTAAGGAAAGCTAGAGTAAACACCACCACGCCGATTTCCCATCTATGAATACTTGGCACCCCGGCCATCAACAAACTTTATCCAGTTGCACCATGCTCCGTTATTTCAACCGCCGATAATACATATACAGTTGGACATGGGAATTAAATTGCTGCCTCAATAATAAAATTGACGGTGGTTGATGCAATTGTTTCCCATTGAAGGACGTGAAAAGTGCCTATTTACCCGATCAAGTTTTGGTACTTTATATTTAAAAACCTTCTTGGTGTAGTTGCACGAGTCACCGCCTCATTGCGCGATATGCGCCTAATCTAAAATTGTATAACTGGTGATAACGATCAATGTATACGACAACGGAATTACTCCGTTATAACCGCTGTAAAGCTCAACACCTATAGAAATATCTGAGGATAAACAGTTTTAATGACTATCAAAACTGTTTATTTTCATTCACTTGAAAATTCAAGTTACAAAAAACTATTAATCTAATGCAAATCTGAAATAGTACTGAATTTAACCGCTTATTTTAATTCGATGTCTGTAAAGCGAACACGTTGATGGGTTTATCAGGGTGTAATTTTCGTAGTAAGTTGAATTTTTATTATCATCATCGCAATTTTTTAACAATTTGCACGTGCAAGATGTTTTTCTTTTCTTTTCAACTGGGAGGATATTTGCCTCCTATTTAGGCTAGACAGGGTGTAAGGTCAACGTAGATGACCATTATAGTAACAACAGGATGGACAAACCATGACTTTTGTCACTGTTGTAGTTTTAATTATTGTAATAATAACGAAAAAGCTTATTTTCTCGTTTTCACTTTTCAACTCATCTTCTCCCTCATCACCACGCATCTCTTTCCTAATTTCTGTACCGTTTTTGTCAATTTTATAACCGCTGTTTGCACCCCTTATTTACGTGTATTTCTTCATTTCTTCGAGGCATAATATACAGTAAAGCCGGCTCGTTGTTTGATCTTGGAAACTTTAACGCGACGTTTTAACCATGCTGGTTATTTTAAGCACGTATATATAGAATATCCAAAACAAAACTTGAATTTTGCTTATTTAAGGATTGTTCATAACTATTACGAACATTCTGTTTGAAATTATTCCAAAATCAATAAAACCGCACAATTTTTGGAATTTCGAAAAATATAAAATATAGTTCGCGAAAAATAATTTGCACGTTGATTACTTGATATTTTTAGATTAAAATGTTCTGAAATTTCTTGTTCTATAAAAATTTCAATATTTGCCATGTCTCGCCAACATTTCAAACATGGCGGAAATTGGTGCGCATTCTCGTGGTAATTACATTTTGTCACTTAATATTAACGAAATTTGCGCATGGACAACCCATAAAACTAATGAATTCTTGGAAAACCAGTAGGCAGACGGTCATTGTCCTCCGGCGAATAGGAGATATTCTTAGAAAAAAACGTTTCGTGCTAAAGTTACAAGATCACCAGAATTTTTTTTTTATGTTTTGAATTATCTGAGCCAATTAGAATTGCCCACGCGATGTTCCGCAACACCCCGGCGCTCCGAGAAGAGGCGAGATCCGATTTCGCGACCGGAAATTCTGTCAGCGCCCTCTACGAGGCGGCGCCCAACTTTTGATCTCAAATATGCAAGTCAGCAGAAATGACACCGTGATTGATGAACGGCCCTCAGCATCCCACCCAGCCCAAAACAACCATCCAATTCCGAACGAGGATTTTATGTCGCAGTTTCTCGGTTTACCTGCAATTGGCTAAATTTGCAGAATCCAAGAATTGCCCCTAAAATCCACTTGTTTTGCGCAATTCAGCTTATTGGTTAGTTTTATGTGGACTTTTATCTTCCAATCTTCACTGCATTCACTCTGCATGGGCATTACCAAACCAAAACCCTCCCATTGTTAACCAAAACCACAGGTTTGATTGCAGGATCGAAAATGACGTCATATGTGATTGATCAGTTTTCGGCGAATCAAATGCTTTTGCTTAATTACACTTTTATGGCAAGAGCCGATCTAACTTTAATTACAACAGAACCTCATTAAGAAGAACTCGTTTTACACGAATTTCTGATAGTATACGAACTCATTTCCAGTCCCTTCTTTATAGGGCAAGGACATATAGATTATTGTTAATTTCTTCGACGAATTTCGAATTCGGATATTATAAAGTTTCGGTTAGTGGATTTTCAAGTTACCAAGCATTCGCGTAATACTGTATTTATTACGTTAACACGAAATTTAGGCAATATGAAAAATATAGGTTATAACGGGGAATTCCCCGACACAAATTGCAGTACCTTCCCATTCATGTACTTGGGGTATAGGATTTCATTCAAACTTCGTCGAAACTAGTTCTTTTTGTTGATATTATGTTTTGCAGCTTCTGATATTGCGAACTACAGTTTAAACAAACGAATTTGTAGGTCCCTGAAGATTCTTCTTAACGAGGTTCGACAGTAGTTGGAAGAGCGAGTGTAGCTTTTTTTCGTAGAAGTTTTCATGATAATACACGAAATAACAGGTTGCCCAATTATTTGGCCCGAAGGGTTAATGTATGTATGCTCACCATGCAGATTGTTCAGATGATTTTGCGGTTAATCGGTTAAGCAGGTTTGCAGTTATACGACCCACTGGTTGATCTGATCACGTATAAAAGATGATTTGGACAGAACTATCATTGGGTGGTTATCAAACTTGAACTGCAGATGTGCCTAAAACCACTTATTTGTCACACGTTGATTTGCATTTTTAGCCTTCAGAAAACGTACGGACAGAACTCTTAATTACAGGGTGTCAGCTAAACGAAAAATTTCTTCGGGAGAGCGCAACGGAGCCGGGATGAAATGACGAATGAAGGAGATTTTTAGAAGAGGTGACGTCACGTGTTCGCTGCATTCCAGCGCCCCCTAACTCGTTCGAAATCATGCATTTTTCTAGTATTTATTTTAAAAACAGATTCATCAGTTGTTTAGCCCACATTAGCCATAATAATAATAAATTGAGCAATGATGTCATGTCCCGAGCTCCTTCTTCACCAATCTATAGCGCTCCCTCGATGAACCCTCCTTTTTAGCATCAAATCATTTCTATGGTCGTATTTATATGAAAATATGGTCACAAAAGTGCCAAAGTAACTGACATTTTAGAACGAGCGTTCTAAAAGTGGCAATTCAAAATAAATGTATACTGCTATTAGGAATTTGTATTTTTCTTGCGGTTGCACATTTTTAAACCGCTCGCGATTTAAGATGGTCAAAAAGCGAACTTTTGTAGCTCTTAAAAACTTTGAAAACATGCCGAATTTTTAAGTGAAATAATACGATGGTTTATTTTCATTATAATTTATTGAAATAAATCGGAAAATGTAAATTTTGGAAAAGAAAAAAAAAATCGTTTATTAAATCCTGGCATCTGTCAAAGTTTTTACCACCACACGTAAGTTTTTTTCTTGACCATTTCAACGGAAATGAACTTGTCCGGTTGCCCATGTCCTATCCTTTAAAAACCTGGTTTCATGTCCAATAATGTTAACGAAGACCAGTGCAACTGATAATGTTTTAAAGATATTTCTTGTTTTGTAGCGAGCAATAAGTGGAAGTATAGTCGCGCACTTTTGTCGCTTGTCCAGAAAGAGAAAATCACTCATGATTTGTTCCTTAATAATAAAAAAACATACGAGTAATCCTGTATAATTTTCATTCAGTGTATGATTTGTCATTCGTGGAATTAATTTTATTACATTTTGTAAATATTTGTACCATATGATTTTACGCTTTTTTCTGAGTTGCTTGATTTTAAGGTGAAGTGCATTTGTATTAAATTGTACAGTAATTTTCGTGATTTTATTTTATTTTTTTTCTGTGAGCGTGTTGTACGTGTCATCAACCTCTGTATAAACTATTTTCACAATTTGCTTTTTCATTTGCCTGGACATTAAATTATGAGAGGGAAAAGATAACCAGTGCCATTTTTAATTATGATTTAAGCGTAGTCTTCGTGTTGATTTTTGCACGGATGCGTATCTCCCATTAATTAATTTAATTTATTTCACGTTTCTGTATGACGCGTGAAATGTGATAACGCAAACACATTGCGTATTTTTTTTTTCGTACGAAAATTCAAATGAAGGAATATTTGGCTAAACTGTTGTGCCTGCTATCATCTCATATATACGAGGAAATTTTGAAGCTCGCAAATTTTGAGAAAACCGAGTCTGGTTTATATTACTGTAATAAAACGATGATTAGACCGAGCATTTGAAATCTTGCAGGGATTTCGTGTTTCTACTTTGAGCTGACTTATTTATGGGATGAAACGAAATATTATAAAACAGTTTAATGCATCCAATCGCATATTAAGTCATTCAAAATTTCCATAAGGAATTTTTAGGTAAAACATTTACACATTCATGATTTTATTTCCAATATTATATGAACTTTTTCGTGTCATTCTTTGATTTTGAAAAATAAACATCGTTCTAAATATTACCTTCCAAACTTTGTTTACAGCATTTTATCATGAAATAAATTTAAAGAATTTTTAATTGGAAAGAATCTTTCCAAGAACATGAACATTTTGCCTTCTTCAATTTTCCTTTGAAATTCGGTCTTACTCGCGAAATCCTTATTTTTATTTTCGGGTGTAAAACTTCAGATAATCTAAATTTTATATAATTAAGTTTATAAATGCAAAAACTTCAATAGTTTGTTGAGTTATCAGATAAATCTTTGTATATAATCCTTTTCCTAGTGACGAAAAATGCAAAACTTAAAAATGGGCGAAATTCGGCCAATGAATGGCGCCACTGAAAACCGAAATGGACTCCATTGTCAGAATCATCGTTATTGTCTATCGACAGTCGCCATCGAAATTCATCTTCAATTTATTTTTTTCGCACGAAACAAGAATATATCACAAACTGCACGCGTAATGATGAATGCGTATACTAATTTAATTTGGACAAAATTCAAAATGAGGTTTAGGTATAAAATTCAACCGGTACCGCGTTTTCTTTTCACCGTTTCTTTCACCCGTTCATTTCGAGTCAATGCGATTGGTGTAATTTTATTGGATGTGTCAATAAACCGAAATGTTTCTGATAGCAACTTCAAACTCCGCTATGGCAGCGTAGGTTGACATGAATCTATGCTAATTTCGCCACTTTTGAATATATTTTTAGCCGGGTGGTAAAGCACCTGCCACCCTAACAAATACGGGCGCCCCTCGGACCATGCACATGCAGCTACAGGAGAAAAAAAAATGATTAATGTTGAAAGCGAAATGTCTAAATATGATAAGTATAAAAATAAATCAAACTAAATAATGTGTCATAAAAAGGTAGGTGAAATACAAGTATTTTCTTCTTCCTTTTTTTCTGTTAATTAATTATAATTCCCTTATAGAGTCAATGCAATGGCTGCACTCCGGCGGACTAAAATGCCATTGTGTAATCAGAATCAAAACATTCATTTATCATCCAATATCAAAAGAAGGGATCCCTATAATACTCATCGCGTTTTAGGAGCGAGTGCCTCGCACTGCGCATGCGAAGCACTTCTGATAACAAAAGTGATGAGAAAAATAACACTTTGCTGGAGAAAAATCGACAATCTGGATAATATAGGCCTCGGATAGAGATTAAAGTCCTGCATGGCTCGATGTCTGGGGCCATTCGAAGAACATTCGCAACTAGGAAAATTGTAAAAAATCATGAAACCAGCACTATATGAGAATGACCCCGATGTCCCGCATAAATTCTTTAATGAATTTTGCTCAACTTAGATTATTAATTATATAGTATTTAGGCTAATTAAGCGTGAACTCGTGCATTGGTACATTTACAGTAGCATTACTGTAATGCATGCTTGTACAGTTTGTTTAATCAAAATTGTTATATTAAGAATAACTTCGTGTCACTTTTCCCTATGAAAAACAGATTCTTACAGGACTAATCCTTACACGCATGCAGCGTCCAAAAATTATGGTTTGATAATACCAATATGAACAACTTTCCCCATATTTTGAATTATTTAAAAAATTTTGACATTCAAATTTAGTAAAGTTAAAATGCCTAAAGCCTACTACAAATTTAATTTTTTTGAAAGGTCCAAAAGGTGACTGTGGCCTATTGGGTCGTTTGTTTTATTAATTGTCATTGTAGTTATTTTAATAATTTTATGCGATCTGAATACCGTCATTAGTCCATGTTTAAATAATGGAATACATGAACACTGCACATCGTATATATTCAACCTATAGCAGGAAAGTTAGGAAAAGTCAAATAAAACCTAATATTATTGAAGTTGAGCTCGCTGATTGACATACAATGTTGAAGCACGTACCGCCACTCTAAACTTTTAAAAAAAATAATTTTGGTATTTTTGTTCCTTTAATTTCCTTGTTTGTTGTATATGTTGTAGGTATTTTTTCAGGACAAACACTTCGTGGCTGGCCCTACCAAGCTTTCTGCAAAGTGATTAGAAATTATTTCAATAAATGACAATCACCAAAATTCATAAAGTGAATACAAATTTATTTCTGTTAACTCGTGTTACGACCAACTACATGGATAGTTATAAAAACAAAATAATCATGGATACACGCATAAGTATGAGTTTTATGTGAAACTGTCGAGTAACAAAAAGGATTTTAAGGTCCGTCACCTATGCATGCATAATCAATCATTTATTATTAAATGATTCAACATAGCAGTAATGTGACCAATTATGAGGAATTTTTTGTTCAATATTTGCTGGATATGTCTAGCAAAACATTGCAAAATACAACGTGTCCCGCAAATACGTTATAGGTTCGTGCATTCAACGATTGCTTTGAAAGTTTGCAATCTTTACAATTAAATACTTGCATTAAAGGAAGATGGGAGCCACAGTTACTGTTTCGAATACCACTATCAATAATTTGAAAATGTGTACAATCAACCCAACTCGATCCTGCATCAGGTGGCAAATAAATTTAGTTTATTCACAAAAAAAACGGCGTTAGAAATTAAGGAAGTGACGATTCATGTATCCGTTAAAGTTAACTGTCCATTCAGGAATCCTGTTATATAATATTAAATAAATTTAATTTATGAATAACCGAAGTCAGTGAGCCGTTCTGGTGGTAAATTTAAGGATCCGTTTAAAGTTAATCACGGATTAAATGCCGAATGTCGCGATTGCCGATTGATATTTCCGAATCAAATTTAAGGGCATAGGATATACGATGTAGAGTACAAAAGCTTCCTTAATTTTTGCGCCCGGAATGAAACAGCCCATTTCCAGAATCGGGCGAAAGAGGGCGCTAGTGTTTCTTGCAACCTTCAAAAACTAATTTTTCGGAAGATTTTCTTAAATGTTGCCGCCAAGACGCTCCAGCGTTTGGCAATCGAGTAAATACACCAGCTGAGCTTCCCCACCCCGAAAAAAAGTGATTTCGTCATTGAGGAAAACGAGGGGTGGAAAATCAGGGGGTGGGTTGATGTTTGTGTCTTAGAAAGTGGCGCCCCCGCAGACCCTACGTCATTCGGCCGCACTAAATAGGGGTGGTGAACTCGAGTGGGAGGAACAACGTGGAGAGTGCCCGGGTGCTGCCGCCAACGGACGAACGAAGAACTAATTTCAAAAAGCAGATTTGAAATTCCTAGGCGTGACGTCACCGGCGTTATCGATTAACCGATTATCCCGCGGATTATTCCGCGCGCATTTAAATTGGTCAAAATGAGAAGAGCCATAAAATGAATGGGCTTATTTCATGCTCGCACCCACCACACGTCGCGCATTTTAATTTCGTGAAGGTTTTACCAAAACTCAAAACTCCGGTTAAGTTAATCGTGGAAAGGACTATTTTAATCCCCGATTAGATAACGATTATATAAGACTTGGCAACTGCGAAGAATGTTAGATCGGCCTGTTTTATTATTTAGCCAATACGGAATGTTTAAATCTGTTAAGTATTGTGCACAATTATTAGAACGATGTAACAATGGGAGATTGGGAGATGATTGAGTAACAGTGTACTGTATACAGTAGGCTACTTGTAGTTTGTACATTAGAGTTTTTTTTGAATGATTGGTTGGTTCGAAAGATCTCTTAAATGTCATTATTTTGGTAAATTACTTACGGATGATTAATCCAAGACAAAATATACAGTAACACATTAAAACTATGATGGTTAAGTGGAACTGCACAAGTAACAAAATGGTCCGTTACCTAAAATCGATCATTTATTAATCAGCGATTCAACATAGAATAATGAAACCAATTAAGCGAAATTTTTTGTTTATTTTGGCTTGATATGTCTAAAGGTGGGGCCACACCGAAGCAAACAGCAAACAAAAAAACACAAACATACGGAGCCCCGTAGCGGAAGATTATTTGTTTTTTTGTTGTTGCGTATACGCAAGGAGCCATACAGAAATGACGTAACGCATTTAGGGGGGGAGGGGATATGCTGAATTCTGAATTTGTGACAAATCATGACAATAGGGGG
>JAQGAO010000024.1:0-66610 GCA_034697705.1 Ommatoiulus sabulosus | reverse complement strand
TAGTTTTTATTTATTAAGCACACAATTATCTGACAACATGCACATTGACTTGTTCAATAACAAAATTTTGGGTATAGTTAGTCATTTCACAAAATAGTAATTTTTGCCTGACCTACAGCCTGACTTTCCTTTAAATTTTGACAAAGTTGCCTGACTTTGCAGGTCAGTGGCAACCCTGTATATATTTCAATAATAGATGGTTGTGGATAAGCAAACATTCACAATGGCAACACTTTAAAAGTGAAACAGTTATCTTAAAATAAGCTATTTAACAAACAATTCTATCAGTCAAGTAAACGCTATTGCAAATACTGCATCAGTTTGAGGTTGCCAAGTTTGGAAATTTCAGGAACATGTTTATTTTTTAAAATTAAATTGTGTTTATTCATAAAGCAGCTGCTAACTTCTTTTTCCATAAATAGAAATACAACATAAGCTGAAATAAAATTACAGTAGCATACTTTTGTACATGTAGTAGGCTATCATCGCTCTTTCTCAAAATAGAAAAAGGAAAAAGAAATGGTAATTTTCTTGCATTATATTTTTCAGAAAAGTATAAATTTTAGTTTACTCCATTTTTCCATTCAAAATTGCACGATTTAAACCCTTTTCAATGAAATTTTTTTTTTAAATTTAAGAGAGGAAAATAAATAGAAAAATAACAATATTAGAATATTTTTCCAGCCTGGGCATCTTTATCATAAACATATATGCTGTAGCATTCGTAAGTTTGTCTCTTTCATATAGAATGTCACAGTCTTAACCCTCTTGACATAAAAATTATGAAATGTAATTAAAGTCAGTTATTGGAAAACTCATCAGGCAACTATTTGTTTAATTAATTCATCATCATGAACCATGGGCGCACCGCCCCCCTCCGTTGGTGTCAATTAAGCACTTTATTAAAACTAATTGTTACTTCATTTACAGAGAGTGAGAATTTCAACTACTTGCCTCATCGTACATAAACTGCAGGGTGAGTGCCGATTTGCCCACTCCTCCGCTGCCCACCATGATCACCTTATGCAAGGCTTGCTGTGGTGTCTTTGGCTTCGACATGTCACCTTAAAAAGTGCCTGGAATTAGAAGGAACAAGAAATCAGCATAAAATCTCGTTTGAGAAAAAACACCTACAGCTAACAGCACTTTGGAAAATGTATTTACAAAATTGGATTGGCTTAAAACAAAAAAAACAAAAAGGAAATGAAACATGCATTTCAGGATAGGGACAGCGGAACATTTGAGCTCACCCCGGCCGATGCATGGCACAATTAGTAGCCTACATGGAAGTTTGTTAAATAATGCATGATAAGTGCAACAGTTCATCATGGAAACAATGATGTGGATTTACGAGGATGCCAATCTGGATGGCTTATCCGAATCCAGGCCGGAAATTACAATTTTATGGTTTCATAGCTTACAATCCATGCCAAAGAAGGCTTCTACCCTTGTCTATGCAATCTAAACCACGAGTTCCCTCATGATCTCATAAGCTAAAAAAGGAAACGTGTCATCAAACTTTTCTATCCAGATGACATTTAAGCATTTCAGATTATGCTTACATGTAATGATTAAGAAGCAAAATTTGTATGTCAGGGTCTGCGATCATAAATTATCCATGAAAAATCTATGCAAGGCTGCTACCGAAATTAAACATGTAATTTCCACGACTTTCACTGACCAAAATTTACCATTTTCCCTGACCAGAATGTAGACTACTATTTTTACGGATAAATATTTCCCTTTTTCCTTCCTGTTTATTATAATTTTTTTCTACCACCTTGTAAAACAAGTATTTAAAATGATGCTATTCTTTTTTTGGAATCTCCATGAATTTAAGATCGGGAACTTAAATTTGTATATGGAAATTTTTTAAAAGCAATACCATCAATTTGATTGATTTTACCGACAAGAACAATTTCACCCCTTCGTGCTCTTTCTCTGCCTTTTGATTGTGTGAGCTTTGTTTATTACCCAGAAAGGGTACGTCAGTGATTAAAAAATTTCGCACTTGCTGATTTTTGATCCACTGTCTTTCAGACACAAATACCCCCACCACCAACATTTCAGTTTAACACTGCAATTTTACTATTAATTTCCCTGACAAATCGCTTAAATCAGTACTTTTTCCTGAACACTGGCCGTTTCCCAGACTTTCCAGGTCGGTAGCAACCCTAGTACTGTACGTCAGTTGCAAGAATGCAAACAGTGACCAACAAAAGATTACACGAAATTTTAAAATAACGTGGAATAATCAAAAGTGCAACAGGTTCACACCTGCTTTCAGCTCAATATGTTGAATAACAGGTCTTTGTGAAGATAGGTTGACATGCCAACTGACAGTATGCCAGGAACATTTTTACACATGGCAGTTAATTCACGCTTAGCCAAATCCCACTCACCTCGCTGATAGAATATCACTTCCTTGTCAAGATTACTAGGTAAATGGAACTTATTCCATGAAGTGTTACAATATGCACATTAGTAATTTTCCAAGATTACAATGTGCCTCATTAAAACTTGGCACCAGAAGAGAGTCGAGCTTTGATTTGGTGGGCACTTGTGGAATAACATACAACACGTAACAAGGCAATCTACTCTATTGTAATGTACTAGCAATTAAAATTTTAACAAATTCGGAATCAAACAAAGGTTGATCATTTTGCTTTCCTTGAAAATTTCGGTGACATACAGTAAATGGGAAACTATGCTTAGCCTCATTATTTTTTTTTTTCATTTTTACGCAGTGAACGATGTGAACCCTATTGGTAATAATACCATTATTACCAATTTATAATACGATTTCGTTTGAATGTCGGACCGTCCAAGTTTGTAAAAATTGAGAGTTAAAATTGTATCCATAAGCAAAATTAGCATTACTTGACTCAAAAAGGATCGGATAACGTCCTGAGTGTTGTGCAAATTACAGAGAAATTGTAAATATCGAAAAAAGAAAACGTGGTTGTGTTGTTACAGATTTTTTTGAACTGAAATGTGGAACTGACGTGAGTGCAGATTGCATTTCGCGTTTTTTTTCACGCCATTCCCATGTAGAAGTTTTAAAAACGCGAGTCGACTGTATGTACTGTAGCTAATACAAGTTAATTCAATTAGATACAGTATAGCGTACAGTTTTTAAATAAATAAATGCGTAAGTAACATTTAATCGTACAATGCATTATGATCTACTGAAAACACAAGCCATAAAATGGTAAAATTGGAAAATGAAAACATATTAAAAATATGAGCATAACAGATATTAAATGTCACCTAGTCACGTTGAATGATACGAGGCCAAATGTCACACTACAGTGACCAAAGTGTGCAATCGGCATCTTGATTAATGACGAAATCCACTTCAATAAGGCATTCCTTAATTAAACTATCTACATACTAGTATATGAAATGCCATTTGCATTGAATGCAAATTTATGGGTCAATTAATAGATCGGTTTCGTAATGTCATCATCATTATAACCATGGGCGCAACGCCCATTGATGTCATATACCAACATAGATATACAGTAAATTGACCGATAGTAGATATGAATCGACTTGTCAACTTTGAAACGGGCAGCGCATAGCCATTCATCTGCCCAACCCTCCCAATTACCCAGGCTTGGGACCGGCAACAATAGCAAATTACTGCATCACTGCACGAGGCTGGGGAAGAACCTAGCCTAAGCAAGTAGAAGGACGGGATGGGAAAGGAATTACGATCATGAACTATCCCAGCATTCGCCTGGAGGTATTGGAGGAAACCAGGAAAAACCATAATCTACTGTATGATAGCCGACCCAGGAATCAAACCTGGGTCTACTGAATTCTAGGCGAGAATACCAACATTACTCGAACCCCTACCATATGGCTTTGTTTGCTGACTATAGGGCACTGAGTTGAATTTTGAATTAGGTTGAGTTCAGAACACAAAAGCTGGCTCTTATGCAGCAAGTTCAAAGTTAAATTAAAAGTTGTCAATTTGATACCATAATTCCTAGTTATATCTAAGACAATCTTCAAAAAGCTCCCACAAATGGACGGGTCATTGATTAGACCCTCACAACAGCTTGAAAGGATGATTTGCAGTTACAATTGTGGTTCACAGTTCACTTATATTTTAACTATTTCTTGAACTACAAGGAACACTTGCATTTTTCTCAATTCAGTTCATCTCTGCCGGCATGTACATGGACCAAAATAACAATAAACGGGATACTAATGGTAGACTAATGCATTTTTACAAAATTGCGTAACCAATTTCATTCATTCAACAATTAAAATGAGTAATGTACAAGGAATTAGGGTTGAGCTAGGTTTGAAAGATAACGACGCTCGACACAGCTATGGCGGCGCTTGAAAAGGGGTGTAATTTAATATGGCTGACAATAATACGTAAAAAAATAGGACGACAAAATTAATTGACCCTTGACCTCATGGTCCTTTTTACTGCAGTTTCGCCCACCCCACTAAAAAAAAATTTAATTTTTATACGTTTTATGCTAGCTCTCCTGCATTTTCAAAAATCATTTGATGATCACATTATTAATGTATACATATTTAATGACAATAACAGAAAATGCATTAAATAGTATGAATCTCTGTAATTTAAAAGCTACTCAGTGTACATACATGCCAACTTGACGCAGACAGCAAATAACGGGAAATGTTGAAATTGTCGCAAGTTACAACAACTACATGTACATGTACCGCGGCAAGGAAACGCTGCGAAAGGACTTCACAATGCTCGCGTCACGGCCGCGACGCATGCAGTGGAAACACTTACGTAACCGCGAACCTCCGAATCTAACGCACCGAAACTGTGCAAAAACAGCTGCTAAACCTTTCGTTTCCATAAAATGCTCAGGGAAATGGGCTAATTGCGGAGAAAAAGAGTATTGAAGGGCGTCTTATTTTGGAATGTTTACAGGGCGGACTTAGGCCTAGCACTGATTTCGGTGACATATTCCAAGTTAAGCCTAGTCGGCGCTCGCAACTTACCGTGACAGGAAAAGACGAATGTTGTACAGCTTACTTTGCCGAAATGTTGATTAATTAATTTCACACGGCCACCATAAACATTGAAACGATCGGAGGAAACGCGGATGACAAACCCAAACACTCGTATTAGTCACGGCACGATATCTTCATCAGACTCCCGCACCCCCTATGGCAGATTTTGGCACAATGACTAGTTCACGGTTTTGTCGCTGAAGGCGCCCCAACCTGATCATCCACAGAGAGCTAGTATACAGCGACGCACCTAGACGCCTATTGGCTCGTTCCGGAGCCCTACGTAGGAAAGGAGTATAACCGATCTAGTTTAATCAAATATTCGACGTGCGCGCATGCGCAAAAACGCGCGCTCTCAGAAGATTGAAGTAGCCAGGAAGTTGTTGTTGTGAAATTTTCCGATATCTCTCACAAAGTCCCGATTTACCAGTTTTTCAGCCGATAAAGGTGAGCACGATTCTATTTTTCATGTTTACGACTATTTTACTAGTGTTCTCATGGATTCGATGCCAAAAAATGTCTTTTCCGTACCTTTTAATGCGTTTGGCGTTGCTTTTTTAGACGTACCGTGTACATGTTGTTGCGCAACAGCAAACAACGTGCGATTTTGGCGTTGGTTGTTGACCTCGAATGACCGCGGTAAAATAAGACATCGAGGTGTTTCCTGTCGAATTTGTTGGAAGAAATATTGATAATGAACCGCCGACATTTGTTATGATATGTCGGAATTCACGCAATGCTTACATTGGCTGGCCGGCGGCTAAAAGATTATCAGGTCTTGCGTCATCTCTCAGTTGTACCCTAGCATTCAGACAAAGAATATGGCAGCCGTTTTCATTCGAGCGGCGTTCGTATGTGCCAAAAAGTGAATGAAATTAAAATCCTGTCAATTAGGAATGGGAAACTGTGATAGACTTGTATCGTAAATTGCATTATACAAATAAAACTGTCAATTTCCATTTCTATATGGAATCTTACTATGTTATATATGACATATTGTACGTATGTTTATACCTCTGGCACATTATCTTATAGTGATGCCAATCATTCTTGGCGGACCTCCAGGTGTAAAATATAAGTGAAAATTGCCCCCTTCATATTAGCCAAGTCTTCTGGTTATACTGTACAGGACAATATCCTGCTGCACATGATCTGCTGTCAGTTTGTCGATCAACCCTGTAGTTTGCGAAATAAATGATAAATTGGCCAGTTTTCACAATGTTTGAGAATATACATGTAGGGAATGACTGGAATGAGAATATAGGGAAATGCTCCTACCGAGGACATGGGAGGGCCAACCCCTCACAATTAAGTACACTATGCATGGTAAACTGGTTTACCAACGCCCCACACCGTCCTCAAATTGGCAAATCGAACAGGGATGCAAATGTATCTCACAGTCTAGTTTGCTATCATGTGTTAACTTTTTAGGTGGCACTACCTTTAATCTCTGTGAAATGTGCTGGTGTTCTTTTTCAGATCTAGACAAAATATTTTCAGTAAATTTTACTGTATGGTTATTTTTTTTGCAGGACTGTTGGTAAGAAGTACTGACCTCAGAGATTGCTGTTCAGCAGCTTCGATCGTCATTCAATAGCGAACTGCACCTGCGATGGTGGTGATGGCTCCGGGACACGGGCAACGCAATATGGACGACACACTGCAGAGTGAGGGTGACGACAATTCTTCGGGTCCAAGGTCAGGCAAGCGTGGGGTGCCCTTGGACAAAAACAGTGATGCATATAAGCGACGGCGAGAGCGAAACAATTTGGCAGTGAAGAAAAGCCGCTCAAAGAGCAAGATGAAAACACAGGAGACTCTGGAACGAGTCAACAAGCTGAAGGTGGAAAATGAAGTACTTGAGGCTAAAATCAAGTTGCTGTCAAAAGAGCTGAGCTTCTTGAAGGACCTTTTTCTGGCCCATGCGGGTAGCGCCCATGGAGGCAGTTTGTCGGACATCGATCTAAGCATTTTCAATGAACCCAACGATGTAGATACTGGCTCTACAAAGGGGCGAGCGAAAACAACGGTTAAAACAGAATCAAAGTAGTGGTGGCAACATATTAAACCGCATTTTTATTTCACTCGAACATTGAAGGCCACAGTAAATGGAATATCGTAGCTTAGTTGCTTGATTGGTTGGAAATGGATGATATTCAGTTGAAATGACTAAAAATTGATTATTAACTTAATGCGTAATGTAGGCTGAAAAGTGTAATAATTGATTTTAAATGTCACAGCATCAACTTGCCAGCAATACTTTATCTGGGTGCAGTGTTGTCAACAATTAGTAAGCTTTGAAATGTTTAAAAAGTCTGAATGAGTGGTCTAGCCTGTTAAATTAAACAAAGCTGAATCCTTCATCAGAATGATGACCGAGTGTTCCAACTCAGTTCAGTCAACTAACTCGTATATTCATTCAAATTACTAGTTTTTTGACGTGTTATTACAATAAGAATTGCTTAATGGTATGCCATGTTAGGTATTCAGCATGGGGTATGCTTTAATTTGAAAATGCATTATTTTCGACACAGGCAACATGTGTTTAACTGTTATAATGGTAACTAAAGAAATGAAAATGCTGATTACCATGTTAGAACAAACTCATTTCTTTAGCAACCAGCTTTATCCTGAATCTTGTCTGTGCTGTCAAGACTACAAAGCTGATGGTGACTGAATAAATCCCTGATGTTCATAATTGTTAATCAATAAGAGGGTAAATTACAACACTTTGAATAAAAAATCATCTTGTTTATAGTAAATGCCAAAAAATCCTGGATCACAATTGAAAATAAGCCTTCAATTGTGTTTAATGTGAGGCCTGCTATCTGCAATTAGTAGAATAAATTGTTAACCAAATCCTCAATTTGCAAAATTGATGCAAGATTATAATGTCTTTTAAAATAAATTATTCAAAATTTGAAATAAATGCATAAAGTAGGTGGTGGCAAATTACTACAATGGGGATGGGCGTAGTGCTTAAGGTAGAACATTGGCTTCTAGGTAGGTTCAGGATTCTGGAATTGTTTAAAAAAAAGTTGAGATCTCTGGTGGTAATGTTTTAGCACATTTTAGTTATTGCTGGATGGTTGTAAATACGTAGTTCATGTTGAAATTTGTAAATGATACAAAATAAATCATCAGAGAAATGTCAGGAATAAAAGTTGACAATGCTTTACTGATATGGTAGAAATTTTGGTGGTTCCGCAATAGGGTATCTTCCTTTAAGGACTTAGTAATTTGGGCTTTCAGTCTGACAGCATTGGTTCTCATTTTGTACTTGATTGTCTTGCTTTTAAGTGTCTACCAATGATCCGTTGTCTATGGAAATTTGTCGAAGATAGACAATTGGAAAATGTGAAATTCAGAATCATAAACTTTTCTCACAGTATTTATATATTTTAAAAGAATCTCCTAAAATTGATGCACGAGAAGTTTTAAAATATAAAGTTCACAATTCCTAGTTAATTACCTTCTTATTCTTTAGAGAAACCTCCATGGTGAGAATATTTCGTTTTGTTTCCTAAAACTATCTTGGCTGCAATTCCCATAGAGAACATACTGGTGGTAAACAACTAAAACCATTTTGGTCGTGTTATTTTAAATTACAACACGAGTGCTCATACATGTACGTGCATTTTAAGTCATAAGGATGTTATTAACCAAGAAAGAAAAGACGTCACTTTATTTCCAGGCAGCCTATTTGTTCATCAGAAATAACTCCAGGCTTATTATTTTTGTTTTTTTTTAACTGCTGTAAAACCATTGTGTACATATGGCGACCACACATTTCATGTTTCGTCTTTTAAAACTTTTGTTAGTTATGTATTATCTTGAAAATTTTTGTAAAATAAAATATTTAAAATAAATTTTTATACCTAGCTATTTCACTTTGTTAAACTAGTAACCAAAATTGAGATATCGCTGCAATGTACCTTAGTCTGGAGACTGAAGATTCACAATTGGAAAAGAAAATTTGTCATTAAATTGTGTTGAAGGGACACGTGTAGAGAAATGTACAGACACTTCCTAGACAAATGAGAAGGGCAGATTTCAATTTATAAGAGTGAAAGTTAAATAAGATTTATCACTGGGACACCCAAAGAATACATTTTGTAGGATAAGAACCACAGCAAAGAAATTATCTGAATCGCCCATTATGAATGGGTGCAAAGTGCATTAACTGAATTCTGAAAACACTTGTTTAGTTCTATTCAAGTTTGTTTTATTCTATTAAAATCAAAGAATTGACATTACAATTTCTGAAATTTGAAAAAAAAATGCCAAGAATTTCCTGATCCTCTTCTGGTTGCCAGACTGTTGCAGCTGTCGTCAATCACCAGGACCCAAGATTTCGCACCACAATTCCTTGTTACCTGAATTTCCACTATTTCATTCCTCCACGCTCGATTCTGTAAACCCTGCCAAGTACTTACCAAACCAATTCACACGTCCACGCATCCAATTCCTTTGGAGATGTGAAACATTAGCATGAGCAGAACGTCCGTAAACAACAAGTGGAACAGACACATCCCTGCTTTAAGTCACTACTGGAAAGGTACCCCAGAATGAGACAAACTTATTTTTACGTGTTAATCACCGTTCCCTATATAACTGGATATCCATAAGTAGAACCAAAAGAAACCAAAATCAAACTTATTTCCATGCATTTTAAAGGCAATGTTAAAGATATTCTCATGACAAAATGATTCTGTCGTTTCTTCGAAACCACTGCAGGTATTGACTTGAGCATGTAACATGGGAGGCACCTTAATTTTGTCACAATTTCTTAAATAACACTGTTTCTGCAACTAATATATTCCCTAAATTATGTAATAACATAGGTAGGATAATTACCTGATATCGTCATTATCAATTACCAAGTTTCTCCAAAAATAAGCCCCAGCATGATTTTTCAGGATGCTCATAAAACAAACACTACCCCAAAAACTAAGCCCCAGTTGCATATTTCCATTAAATATTTGTAACTAGTTAAGCTGTAAATGGCTATATGTAAACAGATGAACTCATGACTTATTGCCGAATGACAAATCGAAATCACGTGTTGTGCCAGACATACTTAATGCACTCACGTGAAATAAATAAACGTTTTCTGAATTTGGTGCCTGCAATTGTAATACAATTACATGAAAAAATAAAACATCCCCTGAAAATATGCCCTGATGCACTGTTTGGAGCAAAAGATAATACAAGACCCAGTCTTATTTTCGGAGAAACACTGTAGGAAAAAGATATTGGACGGTACCATATTTACAGATTTTCTTTGCAAAACATTGATGAAATACCCAGTTATAGAGAGAATGGTGACCTTAGGGGTACCAGAATGTAGGACAAACCCTCCTCTTCGACTGCATTGCATACGCACCTAAGCCCACCCGCCAACACCAAAGAGTAATTTTCCCTTACCCCTTGGAAGTCTTCAATTTTCTTAATTTTCAAACCCTTGTGACGTCTTCACCAATCAATTTTCATCCCTTTTCCACAACTTCGTTCTTCATCGCTCTCCTATCATTTATGATAAATTTCTTTCTTCACAATTTTCACCGAAAGGCCCATCTTCAAAAATGGCTTTCGTCCCTATTTGCTCATGCTTTCTATTTGTCTTCAGGATTGCCCTTTGAGTGGCCTGCCCCTAACTTCTGTCTCCCCTTCATTTTTCATTTTGCCCAATTTTCTCTCTTCAAACACCTCTTCATTTCTTTCTTCAAAGCCTTAGATTAAAAATAGAACGTCCAAGTTAGCAAAAGTGACACAAGGAAGAGCAACAACAATGGTAGTGGCAAGAACGCTTACAGACAAATCGCTTTATTAAACACTACGGCTGCCGACATGGTCGAGCAAAGATACTCAGTTGGAAAGCCTAGCACAGCCCAACAAAAATTAAAAGTGATACGAATGACAATGAATTTAAGAATGAGGTGACCCTGGTCAGGGAACAAAATAATGGCACAAGGTGGAGAGCCTAAAAGTAGCCGAGATAAACAAGGAATGGAATGGTGCAGTAATTGGGATATTTTATAGCCAGTTTCAAAGTATTTAAATTTTTTCTCCCTGCATTTTAAAGATCTCTCTTTCACAGTTATATCGCTTCATAACCACAGCACGCATAAAGCCTCATTTAAATAATTTGGTCGAAATGGCAAAGGATATTTATTGCCAACACCGTGGCAAAGATTTTTGTTAAATAGCGGGTGTGCTGGACTAACACAGTCATTAACCACATGTAGAAGATGGTAACCAAAGTTCCACAAAGATAATGCTGGGAGTTAGTCATTTGACTTCAAGCAATGCAGGTTACCAAATGAGAATGTTCGAGTCAGCAAAACAATTTGCTTAGTTGAAAATCACGAAAAGGCTAATTACTGTTTTACAAAAACTGCAGTGTTTTTGTATGCCCACATTCCAACAACCAAAATAAAAAGTCACCACCTCAGGCCAAACCTCTAGTTTTGCTCTCAGCTAAAAAGCAAATCAACCTTACATCTATTTAATAGCTAAATACCCTACCCACTTTAGAATACCGCACAAAACATAGCTTTTCCCCCAGGGCGACCTTCTCTGTGCAAGGGGTTGGCCGAATTACCCGAACGATAAACTAGCCAACAAGCATTCTATGCACCGGCTTTGATGCAGCAATCCTTGTGATGGATGATTGCCTGAATGAGGTCTTAGTAAACAAGCATGACAAATGGTAGTACAGAGCAGTGGGAGCAAAACGTAAAACTAAGATCGGAGCTAATATCGTAAAGGCTTAAGAACTCAAAACGAGGGGAAATGAAAAAAGCTTTCAGATATACTAAGGGTCTATAGACACCTTAACAGTTCGGTGAACCTGGTGCGTGCGATTCTCAATAACGACCTACAGAATAGAAGAGAAGAGCACAACGGTGAAACAGCAGTTCAGCTGGAAATGCGAACAATTGAACAAGATGGGAATCATGGACTTGCATGCATATGAAAGAAGACCTCAAACTACATCAGAAGCCTGATCTAAACCTTAAAAGAGAATGATCATTAATCGTTTGAGCCACCTGTTTCCCATTTAGCAATGAGGGAGTAACACCCTGGCTAACATAACAACCATCTAAGTGGGAGTAAAATGTGGTACGAATGGGATTTTCCTAATAATTTGGTACAGTTAAATTGACAAAATGCATGCCAAATATCCAATAACATGACGTAATTTTAGAAGCACTGATTATTTTATCTTAAGATTTGTATCAGGCTTCAGAGAAGGTCAAGTTCATTTCAGAAATAGTTATGTACTTCCCACTTTTCCTGTCTATCAATTTTTAAAACAGCCCCCACACTGACATTTTTAGGTTAGTGCATTTTTAATTGATGATAGAGCTAGATTTTTATAGTACTATTCCAGCAATTACTGTGGAAAGATTGCAAACTGCCATTCAGAAAGCAGATTTGGATTTGAAATCAGCATTGTAAGGCAAAAACAATATTATAAAGTTTCAATGACAGTCAATTATTATTCTTAAAATTGTTAATTTTCTTGCAGCACTGCAAGATGGTAAATGAAATTATACGATATTGTAGTTTTGCACAATGAAATACGATCCATCCTCCATTAATTGCCAAAATATTTGGTTCAAATACAACGTGCAAGTCCATGAACGAGAGTGGAGTGGAAAGTTGTACTAGCACTGGCGAGATCTGCAGCATCCCTTAAGTTACGCTTGCCACTCGTTCATACCACTACAGAGATTGTAACAAAACTGACCACACCTCACACGTGCAGTAAGACAGTCAGGAGGGTTGGTTAATCGTGCCATCTTAGCCACAAACAATTTAGTCGCAGCCCAATGGGTTTGGTGGAAAAAAAGCCGTGAGCAAATGTACTTTGAAAACGCTTCCATGGCCATACCAAGCTGTACAACTTTTAGCCACAAATATTAAATAATTTCCACAAACTGATTTGTGGTGCCTACAGGTTGAAACTGGCAGTGACATAATAACTCAAGATTGGCATACAATACTAAAATAGGGTAATGGGTGAAAATATGATGGATTTTTGTGAAGATGGCAAAAACTTCTATTGTCAACAACCTGTAGGCACATATAACAGGATGTCCATATCTTACTACAGTTAAGTGTACTCACGTGGCGAATAAGAACGAGAACGAGATCTGGAATAGCGGCTCCTCTTGCTGTAATAGGGAGAAGGAGAACGCCGGTAGGACCCATAGCGTCGTCCACCACTGCCACCTCCATCGCCCCTCTCACTACGACCACCACTGCCACCCCCACCGCCGCCGCCTCCGCCGCCACCACCACCACTTCCACCACCTTCGCCTCCAGAAAATGAGGGTCCTGATGATCTCCCACTGCTACTGCTGCTGATGGAAACAAATTTTGAAGCTTTAGAATGCAAAATATACATCGCTTTGACTAATTTAGAAAAATCAGAATTTTGATAACAGACAAAGAAAGTTGATTTCAACTTTCACACAAACCCTAACTAACTTGGGGAAAAAATAAATACGAAGTTACCATAGTTTCGGCTAAATGACAGCACTTGCACTTTAATTTACTACTTACTAAGTGGGTTTGCCCATGTAAATGCCCGGGGTTGGTGTGTGAGCGCGCTGGGTGATAGAAAAGTCAACTCTGATGCGCCTGCCATCGACTTCCAAACCATTGCATCGTTCCTTAGCCTAAAATAATAGTTGACATTACCATTATTTATAGATAGAACATTAACAAAATTTACATTATGTCCTAAAGCACTCACCATTTGCGCATCATCATTGTTTTCAAAGTAAACAAAGGCAAAGCCTCGCGATTTGCCAGTCTGGGCATCATAAACTACTTGCACCTCCTCCAAGGCTCCATATTTCGCAAAAACCTCTCTGAGATCCCTCTCTTGTGTGTACAAACTTAAGCCAAACACTCCAAGACATCGTGTGGCAGGTGGGTTTTCCTGTGAGAAGTAGAGTATGTATTAGAGTGAGAAATTGACTTCAGCAATGGCCAATGAAAGTACCAAAGGGCTTCGCAAGAGGAGCCAACCATGCATGGATCCCTGGTTTGCAGCAATATCTTTTGAGAATACAGTGTGCATTGTGACAAGCTGAGTACATACATTTTCAAGAACTGCTTTATTTTAACATTCAGTTTTGACTGATTTTTTTCGATGACGTTATGGAGCAAAACAATTTTACAACTCGACATAATGCTAAATAGCAATGATCCTGAAAGCCAATGCATACTTCGAACAATGTTTCAGTGATAGTCGGGCATCAGTTGGCAACAATTAGCACTAAAGTAAACCATTGCAAGTGCCATCCTGATGAGCCTATTTTGTCAGACCAAACAATTGTTTAGACTAACAATTTGTTAGGTTAATAAGTTATGATACCAGGTACATCAACTCATTTTGCCAAAATTTGATTAAAATTTATTGCTAAAAAAATTGTTTAGAATGCACGACTTGCCAAATAAGCATAGAATGCATATTTTCTGCAGGGAGCTTTAAAATTTACGCCAGGCTACTTAAATCCAAAAAATTCAGTTTAAAACATTCTGGCATAACTGGAAAAGTAATGTGCATTCAGTTGATAAACGAATTGCACAGGGTAACAAAAAAGAAACTACCTGCAAAACCTATCAACAAATGTCCGTAATACAATTGACTTGAAAAAGATTTCTAATTTTCCAAAATAGAAGCTTGCATTCCATAAAGAGGTTGACTAAATTTGGCACTGAACCAAAATAAATATTAACAGAGAACTTTTATTCTAAGGTGCTTACCCTGTTTCCAACGTGTCTTCGTCGGTTTGACATGGGCGATCGGCTGTGGCTTCTGGAATAGTAACGGCTACTGTACCCGCTGTAATTGCTACAATATGGGGAGTAGCTGGGGGAGTAGGAACGACTGCAGAAAACGACCAGCAATCACTTGCTAATTTTAAAAAGTTTGCTTTTCGATTTTTGATTCAGCTAATGGGGGATGCTTACAGGGTCCTTGTCCATTATTAACATTTATTCTTAAGGTGATAAACTATATACTCACAGTGACAATTTTTTTTTTTAAATTGATTGATTCATCATTAAGTACAGATTGAATTTACCATGTCTAAAATTCTTGGTATCAGAAAAGTCAGAATAGAGGACATATCAAAATAAGATTAATTTATGTTTTGCATACAGTCTATACATTTTGTAATGCAATGCCAACAATCTGATTACAGATATTCAACCTGTACTAATTATACAACAGTATATTAAGTTGTTATCATTGTAAGTATACGGTGACAACCTTAAGTATGCCAAAATATAATTAAAATGTATCCAATTCAGAAATTGACACCACTGACAGGCAGTTCCAAACTTACCTTCGACCCCTGTAAAAGAAAAAAAAATATCATTTAAGTTAATAAGAAAACAAGCTTTCATGTCTAAAAACATTTTCCAATCCATTATTTAAAAAAAAAAGCTAGTACCTCCTTCGGCGTGGTGAGCGGGATCTGGAGCGGCTTCGATAACGACTGCCACGGTAACGCCTGGATCGAGAACGGCTTCTGCAAATAAAGCGTTACTTTAATCATACAAAACAAATGCATCTAGTTTTAAATTCAAAGTTCTGACAAAATGAAATATAACAAGACAAAAAGCACATTACAAACCTAGAACGTGAGTATGATCGCCTGTGCCTGGAATGAGAACGTGAGCGACGTATGGGGGACAGGGAACGTGAGTGCAGGCTTGGCTCTCTTGTCCTGGATCTAGAGCCTCGTGGTGTGAGTGATTTGTCATGATTAGAATGTCTGGAAGGGCTATGATCCGGAGTACCACTTCTCTGAAATACAAAATGAGAGGAATGTGTTACGAAATGAAACTTATTAATATCTTAAGGTAATATTCAAATTATCAGGAAGGCTAAAGGAGAAATTAAAGCAATTCTGTATGAAAACTAAGTCGCTTATTTTATTAATATTATTTTTTGTTCCAAGTTTTATTCGATCTTCGGAGACATATGGCAACTCCCTCCATTTGTAAGTTCACATTTACAGTTGATGGTTTCACAGGGTAGTTCACCATTGCTTTCCCAAATGCAAACCAGCAACGATAGCAAACTATTTTACTATACGTGGCTGGGGTAGAACATAAGCAAGGAGGAGGACGGGATGGGAAATGAAAATCCCAGCATTCACTTGTCGGGTTTGTGGGAAACCACAATGAGGATAGCCAACCTAGGAATTGAACCTGGGCCTAACTAATGCAATGCGAGAATGCTAACCACTCCGCCACATTGCTAGGCAAAATATGTCAGTTGTCTATTTACTTGACAGTTTCTCACAACAATCCAAATGATTTTGATACGCATGCAGACATGAGAAAGGGAAAGGTGAATTTTGAATAAGTCCATTGTAGATATCACAAAATCTTGCTCATCAGTGTACAAGTTCAACAGTAACCCACTGTCAAAATTGACATATGCCAATGTTATCCACGATTTTGCAAAATCAACAAAGAAGCATTAGTTTTAGATTATGACAATATTAATACGTTGAATTTCTCTGATTTTCTTTCAAAATAAGTCATTCTTCCCTAACTTTAAAAGTCTGGGGGAACACCACGGCATGAAACAGACGCCGAAGATGTAAATATTAATTATTTCTACTGAGATTTGTTTAACAATACAAATGATTTAGATATGATGTGCAAGCAGAAAGGATAAAAGGAAAGGTGACATGATGGTGGCCATCGATCAGTTATCTACTCAACGTCCTCCAAGCTCTAGGGCCCGATTTGTAAAACATTTCAAATTTCTTGAATTCATTGAAGCCATTACTGTCCTAGTCATGTAACGAATAGAAGTCATATGATTACTCATTGATTAGCCAACAAGTTGCATTATCAGATGCGACAAATAATTTTAACTATATCTTATCATCTAGCAGCACGTGGTTAGTCGTTGGCATTATATTTTAACCAGGTTTTCTGCACCAAAACAGAAACGTACGTCGCACGTTTCGGTCAAGCTAAAAGTCAATTTTTCAGGAGATTGTATCAGTTTTGAATAGTTTTCAGCGTTGATAAGTATTCACGTAAATGCAAGAATTCATGAAAATAACGTATGAAACGCAAATAAAGAGGCGCGAAAGGCGTAAATCAACAAAGGGTTTAAGGTGAAAAAACTTGCATGTGTATCAATCTTGAGGGGCATGTTTAACCTAACATAAATCAAGTAAATTTCGAGTGAATAACGCCGCAAAATTTCTCTGAATCTACGAATCGAAGACGTATACAAAGAAAGTAACCATGTGAAAATAATCAAAATGGCGCCACGTTCGATGTAGTTCTTTCGATACCAAAAGATACGCCATTTTTAAGTTAAAATTAGGTACTAAACTGAAAGTATAATAAATAGATATGATAACGCAACGATACTTGCCTCTCGATCACTCATTTTGTGGCCTTTTTTCTGACAATTTTTCACTGAAAATCTGGAAATACGAATCACCCCGCACAAAGAAAACACCACACAATCCTTCACTCGTTAACGCAGCACTACTACTAGCTTTCCTGTTGGACAGGAAATGACGAAATAATGACGCATGGAGCTAGAATTATTGAATTCTAGAGGCGTTCGGCTATTAAGAGCTGACCATTCTACAGCACGTATTATGAGACGCTTAGATTTTAGTTAATCACTACAATAAATTTTTACAAAATAAACATTTGGATATTTCAATATTGGATGCGAAAATAGCACGAAAAGAAAGCTAACCCAAGATCGAGATAAGATATCACGAATAATCTCTGAATAACCGAATGCAGCTTATTTTGATATCCCACAGTGACAAAAAGCTGTCAGCAGACGACGAAAAATATTTTTATGAAGTACCAAGGTTTATTTACTCTTTTTAATCTCAAATTATTAACATTACCAACTTGTAAACAACGAGTATTAAATCGTTTGACGTATATTTTTCATATAACTGACACTAATCGTAAAAACGGCGCCGCGCCGTAATATAACGCATTTTGATTAAGCAGACGATGCTTACTTTTTCTCGTTTGAAGAAAAATTTACAAATTCAAGGTTTATTCACTTTTTAATCTTAAATTCATGATATTACCAAATTGACAATAACGAGTATTAAACAATTTGAAGTTTATTATTTATATAACTAACACAAATTTATACGCAGAACAGACAAGATTAATTTTTCCCCTAGATTTAGGGATAAGTCAAACGGCAACACAGGAAAGTGAAAGTGCGCAATTTTTCGTGTGAGCGGCTTTTAAATTTTAAACATGAATTTGAAACTTCGCGAACCTTTCATCTCACCTGAGATGTTTCAAAAGTATTCCTTTGCACACTACTCACTGTATTCTAATCTCGAGGAATCGAAGTTCCCGAACCCATATCTATCTTCCCAAACGGACGATTCTGCCAAGTGCTCGTAAGTTGGTTTGTCCAATCCCCATATACTGTACATGTACGACGTACAGTCTATATAGCTTGTAAAGGTGCTTTGACAGTCAATCAAGGGGTCGACTATCCTTGTTGTGTTTTTTGTAATGGTTTCCCACAATTCCACGGTCACAATATTTTGTTAATGGGATGGTGGGGCATAATTAACAGTCATCACGATTGATATCTGTTGCTGGAGTCGCATTGGCTCCCATCCATGACACCATATGCAGCGGGCGCACTAGCTGCGCCCATGATTGCATGATAATAATAAAGGTGACCATAGGAACATCCTGTTTTTTTTTTGTCAAAAAAATGCAAAGGAATGTCCCGTTATTTACATGAACATAATACAATTTTACTTTATAATATTGTTTTGTTTTAAGATCACCTGTTGCTGAGGACAAAAGTCCTGATGAGATTAAAAGTCCTGATGAGATTAAAAGTCCTGATGAAATTAAAAGTCCTGATGAGATGAAAAGTCCTGACGACATCAAAAGTACTCCTCAAAATGCTGATAAAAAATATGCTGGGGCTCGTGATCCATTTTATTCAAGAATATCTTCATTGTCTTCCGAGGAAAAAAAGTCATATTTAATGCTGCTGAAGATGCTTAAGCAAGGAAGGCAAGCACTTGATTTAGAAAAGAATAAACAATATAATGTGAGTATACTTTAGATAGTGTAGCTTTTAGATTTGTTTTCATTTTAAAATAATACAAAAAATGTTTAGTCTTGTTGTTACAATTGCCACTATAATAAATAGTATCATAGGTACCTCCACCATGTTTCAATCAACGTTGTAGGCAGCATGTGAGGTTCTCCAGACATACACACAATCAGATAAATATTTCTAACATTTGCCTTGAAATAATTTTGGAATATTTTTAAAATCTTATGCAACATTAGCAAATGTGAGTTTAATTAGGATCTCCATATTCCACGTTTACTGCATTTAACAAATCGACTCATTTGGCTTGAATCTTTGATTGTACTCATGAGTCCTGTTTTTTGTCAAAAATGCAAAGGCATGTCAAAATCCTAGTTGTGAATTAATGAAAATTCTCTCAATTTGTTCTGATCTTTCTAAACACTTGAAACTTGTTAACAAGTTTGCTTATCGCCCATAAGCTGTGAAGTTCATTCCCTGGCAAAAGTTGAATGCGATTTTGTGGATTTCGTCTAAATGCTAGCGTTTTTTTAGTTTTCCGAAAGTTGTAGTGTGCTGACCTAGCTAGAACATTTTAGTATTCCATCATTCATATTTGTTATTTAACTTTAATTATAATATAAGATGATAATTTTATTAAAAATGGTTTTTTTCTCAATTTTTTACATTTTCATGAAATGGCTCGCTATATCCTGGTTTAAAAGACTCTTTTTATCCCATTTTAATGGTCCATTGCTGGAGGCAGTTGTTTAAAGCATCCTTCTCTATATTTATTATATTTTTATTTATGTGTAGATTCTTCATTCCAAAGTGTTGCAAGAGCAGAGAGTGTATCTGAAGTCGCTGGAAGCATTTTGTAAGAGGAACCCATTACCCTATAACCTGGATGCAGAAGTGATTAAATATGTCCAAGTAAGCATATGCATTTTAGTTTAAAATGTTTTTCTAATTTCATTGAGCATAGTAGCTCATTGGTTAAATACTTAACCTAACCCTTGCTTTTTGAGGGATCCATATATACTTAAATATGTTAAGTTTGGTCCATTTGAAACTGTCGACATACATGTGTGCTGTATTTTTGTCCCTGCCCCTAAAATCCCCATGCAATGTATAACTTAGCCTTTATATATTATTTATCGCTACTAGTAGACCAAGTTTGTGTTAATATATTTTCAGGAATTTATGACGTACTGTTGGGAAAATCCTTTGAAGTATTCTAGATATTATGCCTTAAAAATACAGGTACCTGTTATATCAACAGAAAAAACAACTTCAGCTAAATTTGAGCACATCCAGTCTTTAGTACAACTGGTAAGTTTTCCTTTTCCACTTATTTTTAAATTTAATTTTTTAAATTTAACAATCTATGTCGTGCATTTATTCGACTCAGTAAAAAAAATCACAGGAATCCCTGAATAATTTTTATAAATATTGGATTATAGACAAAATAAATTTTAAAAACTAAGTTTCAAAAGAAACAATTTTTACAGGTGGCTTTCTATTTGTGACTTAACACATTTTAATGAGATGCAGCATTAAACAAATTGTATCGAGGATTAATTTTTAAATGCAATCTAATGATCAAATAAGTTTAAATTTAAGAGTAGGGATAGTTCTTATAAAATATCGGTCATCATCGTGTCCAATCCCAATCCGCTTTCCGTGTATGTACGGTGTCAAAATTAAAATGCCCAAGCTCGCTAAATGGGAAAGGTTGGGGAAAGCAATGGTAAACTACCCCGTACACTTTTAAAAGCTTGACAATTGGCTTTAGGGTATGTCTTTTGTCATCTCCATAGGATCAGCCTCGACCTCTAGGATATTTAGTTTAATAAATACCAGATGAGTTCATGTATTTATGCAATATTTTAATTTTAAATGTTTCTAGGGTCAGGTGCATTATTTGTTTTTGCCATCAATCAAATGTCCACGATTTCTGACTCGAAATTATGCCAAACTCAGCCTTAAATTTCCTCCAAGAGACGCTGCTGACAACTGGCTTAAAATGGTAAAACATAGAATTCCTATATAATTTAGTTATAAATTCGTTAGTCGTAATCCTTATATTTCACCGATAGGTATCACTCATTTTGTAGTCAGAGCTTTGACCAAAATTTTCTGTTCTTCATGTGTTTCAATTCGTTCAATATTGAACTAAAACTATAAGTTATGTATTTTAGTATTACTATAATTTAGTTAAACTTTTATTAAAGTATAAAGCTGACTCGCTCAAAATGTGATATTAATTATAAAATGTCTGCAGTATACAGGATGATGCATATGTCTGGGCCTTTCAAGTATTATCCATATGGCAACAGCTAGGCTGCTTTAACAGTTGAATAGATTGTAACGTCTGAGGGTACTAGAAATCATGTCTCACGTAACATTGCACTTTTAGCAAAACGACCAACTAGAAAGTTGTAGGGCGTCGTACATGAGAGATGGGTACATTTGCCACGTTTAATTATCGATCGCCAAGTTACAAATTACATTTTGGTTTGTACTATTTATGCAACTTTGCATGGCATGAAATCTCGCTTTAATTATTTGGGTGCTGGACCAGTTCAAGGTTTAGCATTGTTGCCATCCAAAATGGCACTTTGAACAACCCTAGTACACTCAATTCCTGTATGTTGTTATTTACCCAGGATCAGTTTTCCATGACATCAATGCTATAAACAGTGAACTGGCCTGGTTCCCAAATAAATGTTGTGAGCTTTCCCGTCATGCATTTATGCTATGCCAGTTGCATACTTTCTGAAGCCAAAATATCATTGTCTAGTTGGAATTTTTACCCTATCTTCATTGGTTAAAATCTTAGAATTGCATGAACCGAGAACATAATGTGCAATATGCTTTCTGGAATCCATACACATCACTTCCTATTCAACTGAAAGCAGATTGTTATCGTATGGAAGATACATGTATTCGAGAAACTCAGACATATGCATCACCCTGTATAATGTTTATTAAATAATGTAGTTACTAATTGCTGAAACTGATTTATTTCACAGCCTGTCAGCAAAGACACAAATGCAAGAATGTTGGCAGTTAAGTACGGAGCTGACGTAGTGATGTCATTTGGAAGTTTGCAAACAATTTTTACCAACCATGAGAGGTGTTTGGAAAATTCCTGGGAAATGCCAGTTATTGTGACAGCAAATAGTTCAGGTATATAGCAATACACTGTTGATCATCTGTCCTCCTTTCAGATCTTGTGTGGAGGAACTATTCATTCACTGATTTTAACCTTTTTCTGCACTTTCCTCGATTAGTTAATCTCTCTTAGATTGCCAAATTAGTATAGACGAAATGAGCTCGCTTTACTGCTCACTTTACTTTTGACTAGCTGTTTTTCGCATCATTGACGGGTTAGTCTTTGGAGAGTCGCTGGACATATGTTAGGGACAGGCCTTGACCGATGCACCGCTCCTCGCTCTTCTCTTCCCGCTTCTTGGCTACATCCGCATTTACCCCTCTTCAGCCTGCTCTTTCGGGGCTCTAATCTCAGAAACGGTGTGTTAAAAAAGTGTTTAAAAAGAGATTTTCTGCCATTTATGTTCTATACGTTTTACCTCCTGAAATCAATATTTGTAAAATTAACCTCGAAAAACAATTTTCCCCTCTCCTTACCCCCTTCTTTTTTCTTCTAACCAAATAATTTGTAGCTTATGTTACCACCCCCATTACCTTTAAGGTTCATGAAATTTCCCTGAACCATTTGCACGTTGCACATTCAATTGAACCTGGCATTGCCATGGTCATTACTCTCCTTGTCCTGAATAGAAACCAAATATAATATCAAAGTATTAATTGTACAGGCATATCGATGATTTTAATGTAGGTTATTTATATTGAAGGTGAATCACGTGAATTCCCTGCAATACCTTTAGTTCAATTTTTTACTGCAGATAACTTCCATTATAATTGGTGACAAATGTCTTTTTTTTTTACATAATTTATTTGAATTCTTCCGTTATTTATCAGATGATGAGAAGGCGAAAAAGTCTGGTAAGATCGTCTTTATCGACAAGGCTTTCCTGAAAGCCAACCTGACTGTGTTCGAGAAAAACCTTCTTTTTCAAAAACGGGCGCTAAAAGCGGCCTTATTGTGTCAAAAGCACAAGGAGAGCGTAAACTTCTCCAGTCTGAACCAGGCGTCGACGTTCTCATTTAATAAAAACCAACCAGTTGAGACTCCAACGTCGCAAATAAATTCTAGCTTAGATCTGGTGTGCAAAATGAAGGATATGCCCGAGGCGACGACTTCTGAGGAAAATCTTAAACCAACATGGACTGACGAGTCCTCCAACCAGTCAAGTGACTCAGAAAATGGTAAACTATTTATTGTCGAAGAACCCGTTGATACAGACGTCAGGACAACTGCCGTCGAAGCAGTTTCAGACTTGAATACCAGCACTGAATCGACATCAGATGTCCGCAGATCCACGCGACTGAAGACCAAAGTTATTCAGAAAGAGGAAGGAGTGAAGAAAAGAGAACCAAAAGGTGATTATTTGGGTTGGATCTTTCTGATTCTAAAGTGTTGATTCCTGGATGAACAATTGGGCAACAAATTAAATCAGAATACGTGTTTTCCGAGAACATACAGTGGGCTTTCATGTGTTATGTTCCAAACTCTTGAGCTTTTTTGTTCTTTGGAGTCATTAGATTAAGATTGTGCTAAATAGTTTTAAAAAAGTAAGTATTAGAATGAATGTTAAATGCCTCTTAACTTTATGGCAATTTAAATCCTCAATCAGGATGACCTTGATTGTTTCCCTGCTTCTTTTTATCCAAACTCCTAAACTCTTAACCTCATGATTGAACTACGATATAATACAAGTTTTAACAATACTTTACCGTGATAAAAATACGTTCTGCGTAATTTAATCATTGCTGCAATGTTTTATAAACATCACGTTTTTACGAATATCTCCCAACTTAATGAGCTTATGTTTATGAGGTTGGTTTTTTGTTTGTTTAAAGCTCATGAGCCAGACGATCCTAGAAATTTTGTGCAGCCACCTGCTGATGGGAACGTCTGCTATCAGCTCTGGAGAATCGGGAATTTGAAGGTTTTGGTGCGGTGCTCAGTAGATGGAGTCTCAAAACTCAACGGCGAGGTATGGCAAGTTTCATATCTCGTTCTTCATCCTTCCTGATGACTGAGGAGTCATTTTTCAATGCTTTGTTTCAGAATCGTTTCTGGCAGTTGGCTCCAAAGTTGGAATATCAACCCATTCATGGTGCTCAAGCCTTGACCTTCACCGAATATGTTCAACAATGGATCAGCACTGTCATTGTGCCTACAGTTTCACTTGCAAGAAGTAAGCTGTAAGTTTGTGACCAAAGTTTTAGATATTGAGCATTCTTTAATTGCACATGTAACTGTTTCTTTGGTAGTTCGGGTTAATGCTTTCAACTCTGAAATTGTGTTAGCTGAAGCTCTGCAGCTTCACCAAGTCATACCTCCTCAGAATCTAGCCCAGTAAGTGAAAATGGTTGTTCTTGCTATTGTGTTAGTATATCATTTGGCAGTCTTAGAATAATTGCTTTAAAAAAGGGATAAATAAATAAATGACAGATTTTATTTTTTTTCAAAAAATAGTAGTTCTTCCAAAAACGTAAATAATACTTCTTACTTCTTTGCTATTTATAAAAAAATTGAATTTTTGTAATTGCAGATTAGAATTGCTTTATTTTTATTTGTAAAATAAGTGTACATTTTAATATTTGATAATAACATCAAGAAATACATAGATTTTATTTGGTTGATGGTTCAATTGTGAATGTAAGAAGAAAGTATCATATGTATTTGCAATAAAAATTATTATCTTTGCAACTTCCAGGATCACCGAGTGCATCAGCACCACTTCCGCCATACTTACTAATTTGGTCAAGTAAGGGAAGCACTAATTTGACTAATTGACTCCTTACGACCTATTACTTATCTAAGTCTTACTGTATTCGTAGTCTGCCATGTGGGAATTACCTCCTGAACCATGCATCAAATGAAAAATCGGTGAACATTTTAAGAGAAGTCGGCGAGAGTGAAAGGTATGCCAAATCAAGTACTGTAAATCAGAGATTTGTTGTATCTTTCTTGCAAATAATTGCACTTTTAACAAAATGCTGATAGCGCTGTCAATATATGACGTTCTTTAAAAAAAAACATTTATCGAAACATTTTATCAGTTGTATTTAAATTCAATAAACTTTATTTATCAGTAAAATATAATTTTAATATTTATTTTTAGCAATATTTTTCAGAACATTTAAACCATTTGCTGAATCGTGTATAAAAAAATTTAATAAAAAAAATCGTTTTCAGAGGCTATTATCATTAATTGTCAATCAGTGTTTATGCACCAAATATTTGTGATAGAAATTATAGTCAAATTTTGGATTTTAAGTTCGGAGTTGTACTTCATTAAATTTGATAAGCATTTTTAATCGACGATTATCAGTGTCTAAAAAACCTTAGTCAAAGTGTTAATGATTTAATATTAAATAATTTAATAGACGATGCTCACAATAGAGTTCCTTGAATATATTCTTTGTTTCTGCATTTTACATTAGTTCTGCAAAATTATTTCGTCATACCTGATTCCACCCTCAATGTACAAATTTTAATGCATTGCAGGGCCACTTGTTCTGATGTTTATGACATGCATATAAAGTATTTTACTGCAAATGCTGCCAACTTCAATGCTTCCCCCGAATATGTGCCATGGCTTAACATTGATCCTAATGTATGGCTGTTTCGTCACAACAAAGCTTGTTTAATTCCTGCACTGTTTCGTTCCCAAGGTAAGTTTGAATAAGACCTGACTTTAAATGCATTTTCAAGCAGAAATACACCAGCTTTCTAGTCAACATTTTTTTTTTATTATCAAAGTGTTGATTTCACATTTGTCTGGAAGAATCCCACATATTAATTTCTCGTTTTTTTTCCAAAATAAACACCTTATTTCTTTATTTCAAATAATATTCTCATTAAGACTTTGACAAAATCTCATATATTCAGTAATATATTGTTTTTATTAAATAAAATTGAAAAAAACCTTGCCCACGTATTGCATACCATTAATCCAAAAAAATGACACATCTTAAAAAAATCATTTTTATGCGATAGATGAAATGTTTTATATTAATAAGTACATTATTACTTTGCAGCCACGTTAATATAAGAATAATTTCAATTTTCCTAAAAAAAACACGTCAGTTTTATGCTACATCTTATATGAAATTTTTTCACTATGCTGCTCTTTAGGTACAAAAACGAGCGGGCCGAAGAAATGGAAAAAAAATTTCAACAAGCGTAAATCAAACAAATCATAAATCCAATATGTTAAGGTAAGAGACTACTTTGTAGAAATTAATTTCCCTAGTTTAAGACAGTAGCCTAGTGATCTATTTTCTCACATTTTCCGAAGAGTTTTATCATTGAGGTTTAATTTCATTGAAATACGTTTATGGTGTTGGTGGTCAATGGCCACGGGGAAGAAACTATTTGTAGAAATATTTTGTTTTTAAAAAATAATTTATTCTATGAGCGTATTTTAACATGTGAAAACATATTGACCGATTAAAATAATGACCCATCACGATCGTGCTATGCCACTTGCAGAGTTCTTCAGTTATGCAAAAAAATAATTACATCAATTTACATCAACTATGATATGGTTATATCGTTTTAGTTCAGGCTGAAAATGTCCTTGGTTGCTGTGAATCGAATGACATTGTAAACCATAAGGTCAACAAATTGGGGAATGTCAACTATGTCATTGGTGCAACCCATCATAAATGGTTTTTGCACAACTTAGGTGTAAAGTAATTAATTTATCTTGCTTTGTGTGATATGCCAAGGTTTGATGCACCCCACAAGCTGTGATTTCTTGATGCATTGTAAAATTAGATTTTTAGCTGTGCTCACGCTGCGAGTGTTTTTGTTCTACTATAAACTATATTTGCACCCCAGTGTGTTGATTAAAATTGCCTTTATGGCGTTTATAGGCCTACAGTATGTATAGATTGCCTAGCTTTATTGACAACTGGTTGAATGACATTTAGGAGTGTTAAGTTCATTGTCACAAGTTTTTATTTTCAAATGTTATTCCTTTATTTCCATAGTTCTCATTCACTTAATTCATTGTAATAAATCACAACACCCATATACATTTTTGCAAATTTTGGCGAACCTGCTGTTTCTAAGTTCCTAACTGTTGTATTGTTGAGAAGGCAATGAAACATGAAAACATGTTTTCCATACATGTTGCAAAACATTATATTACTGTGCATAATCAGGAAAGGATTTGTGTATGATTTGTTCACCCTTGATATCTTTGGCAAACCTCAGTTAGGAAAATGTTGATATTCGAGTATACTTGTTAAACCCAATCTTCTCAATTATAAAAGTAAATAGTAATAATAAAACCTTTCCTCTCAGAATTGCAAATATCTAGTTGTTGTTACATTTTTATAAAATCTTAATGTTTTTTTATTGGCAAAAGCAGTCTTTATCATTTACAATGCAAAGCAAAAATGTCCAAGGTTAAAATAGGGAAACAAATTAACCAAGTTCATGCGAACTTACAGTATATATGTTGCCTTAAAATAATCAGAATAACATAATCTATCTCAATAAATTGTGTTTCGTATCTGTTAATTTGCATATGAACGGAAATTGTTCGAAATTTTCGTAAAGAGTTTTAACTAGGGAAATCATGGCATAAAACTATATCCGATAAAACATTTGATTTAAATTCCATGCCAAGACTAAGTTTGTAGATTATGCATGCATAGACTATAGTGTTCTGTATTCATATATCATTTCTTGCTTGCAAAAGTTTCGCTTCAATCCTTTATTGAAGTTCTGAATCATCTTAACGTTTTGCAGTTATTTGTAAAAATAGGAAAGAATTTTTTAAAACTTTTTAAAATGTCTTGCTAAGATCATTCTGCATTTATGAAATCTGTTTTTTTTTTTTTTTTTTTTTTTTCAGCAAGAAAAAATTGATTTGCTTAAAATTTTAAATTTGATGTTTTTAATATCTGTTCGAGAAATCTCTTAAAAACGGGACAAGTTTTACTTGGCTTTTGGCGAAGAAAAGTCAACTTTTGATTTTCAGCGACACATTTGTTCAATTTTCTCTAAATTGCTTAAATAGCTGCTGCAAAACTTGTCAAAATTCTATTCGTCCCCTGACGATCTAACTCCCTAGAAATCAAACTCGGTTACTCGGGTATGATTTAGCAATATTTGTTATAATTGTTAATGTTCTCTATTTGTGAGATTAATGACTAATTTCTTACCTTGGGCTTAGAACTTCTTTCCTCCAGGCGATGATCAAGTTGATTTTGCTAATTTTTTTCCAAGTATGAATAGTCAAACAATAACATAAAACAAGCCATTTTATTAATAACTGCAATACTTATGACATAGTCACATATTTTTAAATTTTTGTGAAAATAAAGGAAACAGGGTCGAAGTCAGTGTTAACAGTTGTTGGATGAAGAGTCAGCGGAAAAAAATGAACAAATCTCATGGCGGCCATTTATTTTTATAAGCTAAATATCCTGATGTTGCTTTTTTGGCCAGCAAACCTGCAACATTATCAAGTGTGCGTATAATCGCAAAATTTGCTATTAAGATTCAATTTTAGGAGCTGTGTTTTGGCAACCCTTATTCAAAAATGTTGTCACGTACGTTGCATTTATCTTCCCACTTATCTTGAAATTTTCCTTTACTATTTAGTTTTTATAAAACTTGAGTCTATCGGTCTTGATTTCATTCTCTCCTAGAATGATTTCTACCATATGTTGCATGAATCGGTGCTACTGAAAGCAACCAGAATTGAAATGTAATCCCGTGTTATTTTCATGATTCCCTTTTTTGAATGCCAAATGCATGTGCATATTCGTGGGTTTTGTCACTCAAACATGGCACAGTTTCTTTTTTTTTTGTACCAAAATCAGTTACAACTGATGTACAGACAGCCAGAATGACTTAAGAGATTTGTTTAATCGTTACTGCGGACTCTGTTTGGGTTGACAAAAGCTGTTTAGGACGTTTAGTTGATTTGATCGACGACTTCGGGGGGCAGCTCTAGAAAGCCTGACGCCAGGGTGTTTTTAATGCCTACAGCTAGCTGCTCCTCGACTTTGGGCTTCACGTCAGCCAGAATCTGTTGACTATTCTCGTTGATCATGTTTCGCACGGCTGCTCCTACATCATCGTCACCCAGCAAACCGGTAATGTCGATTTTGATTCCTCCAATCGTGAACGTTACTTTTAACGTGTCTATTTTCAATTGGGTACCCACCCTCTTGAACGTGCCAATGGCCGCGCCTTGTATGTCGGTGAGGTTCAGAGTGAACGGGCCCTTGCCAAGGACCGGAAGCAGCAAAACGGTACCATTAACATCATAATTGCCAGTAATGTACAAAGCTGGCATAGTTATGTTGATGACCACGGTTTTTGACTTGAGGTCAATTTTGAGGTTTTTGACTTCGTGATTGAGCGCGCCCTTGACCACGACATTAGAGAACGTTGCCTTAATCTGGACCACGGCGCCTTGCTCGTTGAACTGGATATTATCGATTTTCATAGGCTCGAGCTGAGGAATACCCATTTCTTTATATCCTGTGGCAAATTCCTTCTTGATGCTATTCCAGAACGCGATCAAGCATCCTCCGTACTGCTCCTGTGATGTCTTATCAGTCAGTTTATTATAACAATCCTTCAAAGCGTCGCCTGCAAGGAAAAGATAAAAGACATTGTTAAAGAAATGCTACATGGTCAAAGGCCTAGATCTGGAACAGTAAAATAAGTTGACTGATTAAATATAAACAATTTTTAAGTAACATAATTGAGTTATTCAAAGTAAGACGGGTTTTGTAGAGGACGCTCCAATGAAATCTAGAACTTGAGTACCCAGTAAGTGCCACACAAATGTAGTTAAAAATGCTCGCTAGAAAGCATCATGTGCTTGATGTCGCTATGGTAAACTCATTCATGCTTTCAAGAGAATCAGGAATAATCTTCCATCTTAGTTCTGCTACAGTATTTGAAAGCGTCCTGAAGAAGGAGTTTGTAACATTTTGCATTACTTGCAACTTATGATGTTCTTGGTATAAATTTATTTTCAAACCGATTTCCTATTTTTAATTGTGGGTGATTGTGCAATAACTTGATTCGATTACATTGAATTAACTTGCTGGTAAATAGCATGAACGTGCACTAATTTGTTTACGGATAAAAAAATTTCAGATAACACTTTTAAATGACCAAAAAATGCGCAATTTCATCTGATGAATACAATAAACAGTGCTCTATAGAGTAGTCCCACTCAAAGTTTACAATAAAGTTTGAAATGATTAAATATTAGCAAACCACTAAACAAGATGCAGCAATTCTGTTAGATGTTAATTTTTAATGTTCTATAAAGAAAATTGTTTCTTTATTTATTAAAGAAAGGCTAAAAACGGAATTTCATGGAAAACTTTTCATTCGTGATATTGTGATTAATGTAGAATCAACGTATACTGTGCTTTCTTATACACTTGCATGGTTGAATTAATACATGCACATGAATTGTTATTGCGCATGTTAACCAAAACTAACATGTACTCAATTATAAAAAACTTCTTGCAAGATCTCTTTTTACAATCATTTTGACAACATCATTAGCATGGTATCCAATTAAGCTTTTCAAAGAAACTTGTTCGGTATTTTAAAATTAATATATATTATTGTTTAGTGATGTAATACGCTTTCTAAATATTTCTCTAGAATTGTATAGAATAGAATTGAATTTGTTAAGATGGACCACATATATAGTACTTGTAATAAATCTAAAAACGTCTTACAAATGCCATACAAACAGTCACTAGCAGGTCAAAGATGTATCTCTTACTTGGGGATTAAAATCTATAATATAATTTCTGGACCTTTTAATTCATTTAAAAGAAACTTGTATGCATTTCTTCAGTTGAAGACTGACGTAAGTCTTTTAGAACATTTTTTTCCCTTAGGAAACTAGTTAAACTTAAAGAGAAGTTAATACTTAGAAAAAAAAACACTTTTGCACAATTTTAATTCAGTAACGACAAATCTATTACTAATTGGAATATTTGATACATAATCATACTTGATGTGAGACACACCTTGTCAAACAAACAGATAAAGATTTGATTTATTTGCGAAATTACCCATGGATCTTTATACTAGCTCTAGCTATCCTCCATGGAATTTTTTTACTTTTGTGAGGTCGTCCATAACTGGATGCCCTTCATAATTTTGTTACTATTATTGTTATTACTCACAGGATTGTTCATTCATGTTCTTTCTTTCAAGAATAGTGTAAAAATAGTGTAATAATAATGAAAAATAAAACTACTACTACTATTATTTATGTATTAAATTACAGTAATTTGCTAAATCATTTTACAAATAAATATCGCTTTAAAAATGGAATCTAGGCAGCCAAATACGGAGTTTTATGTCAACTATACAATGTACAATTGTAATACACAGTACATGTATTGTACACATAGATATAATGTTAACCAATGACCATGCATTCATGTATATGGTGTATTCGGTTTAAATACAGTATGCAGAGCTCAATAAGTGGTAATGTAAAATTGTCCTCACAATTCATTAAAACAGGCATGTGGAATCACCACCCTTAAGACAGTCAAATTCCTGCAACAAGTTTGTCATTTCAATATTTGATAGTTGCACTAGGTCAGCTAATGTCTATTTTGTTATTGTAATGTTTAGGTTGATGAGTATCAGTTAATAATTTGGGTTACTTTTGATATACCTTATGTCTTCCTGTGGCCGAATTGTCTCATTCACAACCATTTCCTGTTGATTTAGTCGTCAATGAAGTAATGCTACTTGTCAATACCAAATGCAGAGTTGTTCTGAAAGTTAGCATTTGTTGCATATGTGAATCTTTACTATCGCCATTCATGATCCATTTCACAACGCTAAATCGTCTTGTTTATTTGAAAACTTATATACAGATGAAGCTACCAATATGCTTATGTTTTCAATGTTGAAATAAGTGGTTCAATCAATTGATGTCAGTTAAGAATTATTAATTTAAAGAATAAAAATTCGCTTTGATATTCAGATAATATTTGCTACAAATTTCTCCAAACCCTTGGAAGATTTATTAGAATACGTACAAGGCTCGAGCGGTACATATACTGTAGCTCAGTACAAATCTCCAATAAATGCACCATTAAATCATAAAATATATTCGCCGTTTTAAATGTTAAGATTATCTCATAGTCATATGCATTTTGTATTAAAAAAAAATTCTTTGCACTATCACGATATCGTCATCAATTTATACTATGACAAATGAATAAATAAGAATTGCACATGGGAAAAATTGGTTTAGTTATTTGCATCAAAATTATTTAATATTAGAATTGTAACAAATATACAAATCAACGCACTTATTACATTTTTTCAGATTACACCTATGATAAAATCTTATGTTAATATATTATTCGTTGTATAAATTTGGTAGTGTAAAGTAATACTCAAACAATGCAGGAAGGACAAAAATTCGAGAACGTATACTACATTTTACGTAGCCACGTTTTTCTAAATACATGTAGTTTTATTCGTAACTTCAATGTGCTTTAATTCTGAGGCGTGGCTTGTCTCCATAATACTGTGTAATGAGGTATCAGTTTGATAACAATTGTTTTATGGCTTTGGAAAATCTCTAGCATGTGTTCGGTGAATTCATGCAGGATATAGGTTGTGCGTGATCTTGGGAAAACTCAAGAAAAATCAACAAACCACCATTTGAGGATTACTGAGAGGATTATTTTGGTAAAACATAATTTGATCGCGTCTTGATAGTGAATGTTTAAAATATATCAACAGCAAAGCGCAACAGCTTAAAAGCCAAGAAATTCTTTTGGTACGATAACGAATGCTTTATGCAAACGCACGCGCACTGAATTGGCAATTGCCTCCTGAATCGGTTTTTCGACTTCCTTTAGAATCTCTTGAATGTTTTCATTCATCATGGTAGTAACAGCATCGGAAACAGTGTCATCAGATTTAAGCAAGCCTTTCAGATCGAGGACGATTTTCTCTACCTTGAAATTCACTTCCATTTTGTCGAGGAGGATTTCGTCACCTTGGCGAGTGAAATAACCCACGGCATTACAATCAGCGTTGGTCATGTTGAGGGAAAACGGACCTTTGCCATCTATTGGCAAAAGCATGATGGTGCCACTCATTTCATAAGAACCGTTACAGTACAGGGCTGGGAAAATGAATCGCATGTGGATGGACTTGTTGGCTTTGTCGAATGCAACCGATTCGAGTTTAAAGTTGCTGCCGCCTTTAGCTATCACTTTGGAAAATGAACCTTTGGCCTGGACCACGGCTCCGTTTTGTTCAATAATGAAATCGTCAATCGCCATTGGGTCGAGAGAAGGAATGCCCAGCTCTGTAATCCCTGTAGCAAATTCTGGTCCCATTGCTTGAATGGTTTCCTTGAAGCAATCAGGGAAATTGGCCTCACCCTTGTCAGAGCAGACTTTAACTTTTTCAGCTGTTAAAATGAGAAAAGTAGTTTTTAAATCTAGGGTTCGCATTTGTGGCTGGGGTATTTAGGCTGATTTCATGATTGCGGGAAGAAGGTTTAGAGGTGTGGGTTTATTAGAACTGAGGTCAATTATTTGCAATGGGTTAGACCTACATATTTTTTTTAATAAGCCAGTGGCATATTGGTTATTGCATTCCTTACATGTAGTATTATTTTGTCCATTAGCCTATTTATGACAGCTAATTAATGGACTTGGTGCCGATTATGTGGTCATGCCGGTATCGTATTACTTAGTTCCCTGCATTAGCGTTATACGTGCGTGCCAGGGAACGTTTTTTAATTAATGATTTAATAAAAAAACACGTGATTACTGGCTCATGCATAAATGGCGTCGATCACGAGGACGTGAGAACAATGTTGCATTAGTCAATTATTGAAATGCGCGGGAAGGTTTTTCACCGGCATTGGCACAATATTTGTATTTACGATAGCTGAACATGGAATCGCACTATGGATGTCATTAATGTTCCATTTTAAAAACACTATCGTGTTAGAATAAGCAAATCAACCATATTTGCGTCCACATGTGGTACACTGCATACACTCAGAAAATATGAATATAGCGTAATATCATATCAGTTTTACTCACCCATAAAATGGTATCATCTAGTGTTTTTAATAATATCGTAAACATCCTCATTCTCAAACTTCATCCAAATTCACATTACTCAACGCTCGGGAGCTGGCTCCCAATCTTTCCACTGAATGTTGAAATGTTTAATTGCATTGATTGATCAAATGTTGGGAAAACATGTATCACTTAATGACACTTAGTGTACCAAACCAGTTGTCTATGCGAAAATTGACAACACAACTTGATAAAATAAGACCGTGTTCATGCATCTACCTTTTAGACAACTGGAAACAAGTTGGCTTTCCTAGTTTTATGAAAACATCGTCTATAAGCATTGAAGTCTAAATATAAGTTGCGATGCAATGTAAGATATCAAAGTACACCATGTTAACTGTTTTATAACGTACCGTAATTTGGATCTGATATCCTTATTGTTACTCCCTATGCTTGGTTTTTTTCATAGATTTCAATATTAAAATTGTATAAGATAACTTTCTATGAAAATTGCATGTAAATCCTGCATCAACTCGAATTTTTCAATGATGCTTAAAGGTTTCAACCAAGTAATAAATATAGGCTACTTAATATAATGAATATAATAAGATATATTTTTGTCTTAGAAAAGCTAAGCATATAGATATTAAAGAGAAAAAAGTTAGTCCTTTAATGGCATCATAAGTTTATGTAAACCGCAGTGCTACAAAGACTTGTGCTTTAAACTTGCCATGTTCGCAAATGCATTATTTAAACTATATATATACGGTAGTGATTTCGTATACGTACATGCAGAGGAGTATATAAGAAATTAATGTTGTAGCCCATTATCTGATCAACGTGAGCTCTTCTTCTCAGTTTCATACAAAAATAGTGGGATTTGATTAGTTCAATTGAGTTCAAGCATGTTCAACCAATTAGAATATTTAAAAAGAATTACGTATATAAGGCGTATATAAAACAAGAGAATTTCGGGTTTAGATTTGGGTTTCATCCCAGAAAATATTACTCGTTAAATTAAAGTAACCATTATGTTAGTGGCATAACTAAACAAATCAATTGATAATATTGGCACAATGAAACCTGATGAAACGATCGAGTTTAACGAATTCACAACTACACGAGTTTTACTGCGCTAAATTCCCAATTTGCTTAGTTTGATCGAACGTTAGCCATTTTAGCTTGTAGTTTAATTTTATAATTGAACTTTTTAGACTTTATTATTTTGTCGTTATATTTGGCCTTTATTTTGTTTCAACGTCTTCAGTCGTGCAAAATGTGAGCTACACGTATAAACACAGTCTATCATTTTGTCCGTATATACAGGTATAGCATGTTCATTGCGTTCCCAAATATGTATAGCATGTTAAAAAATAAAAAAATCTAAACCGTGTTAAATTTTTATGTAAACCGCATAAAGTATATCAAGTAAAATCAAGTAATCAAGTATCAAGTTTATATCGATAAAGTAATATCAAGTTTGCATGTGCTCAGATGGTTATCTCAGGGCCCATTTTCCGAATAGAAATTTGCGAAATTTTTCATGTTTTCCGAGGAAAAATTTGCAAAATTTTCCACAAATTTTCATTAGTAAATTTTGCAAACTATTTTCCTACGTCGATTTTGCAAAATATGTCAATTTTTGACATTGTCATAGCATGGTCAGGGAGATTTTTTTTTAAATCTGGAAATGTCAGGGAAGTTGAAAATGAAATTTCTGGGGAAGTCCTGTAAAACAATGGTGTGTAGAATATATTTTTTCTACTGCTATAGCACAGGAGTTATACTGTACAAGTTAGACCCCGTTAAATCCAACTTAGAGGTTCGAAACCCATAGCCAGATTTTGAACATGTATCTCTAACCAACTCATTACGGAACACGATTTATTATTTTAAAATGTCCAACTTGTGATATAATAATACGTTTGTGTCAGCATGTTCTGATGTCCACGTATTCTACATTACTCCAACTTAGGGTGCACTGGGACATATTTCTTCAAAAATATTTTCATTCGTTTAATTTTTAATGTGTTTTGTGACACAATTTCTAATGAGATGTTTCAACCCTTTTTTCAGGTTTGAAGGTATACTATACAATGTATATTCAACTAGAATATGTTTCAATAGAGCTATTTTATGTTGAAACATCGAAAAATATATATTCCTAATTGTGATTTGTACATGTGTTCAAAATGACTGATTTTAATTTGGAGTTTGGAGCTTTGAGAGACCGCTAGCTAAAGCGCCGTAAAACTCGCGATGATGTGAATTTAATCCACGCCTAGTTCTGATTAGGCAGATAGTAATTAAATTGGCGAAATGCATCAATTTAAAAACCAACAACTTCCTTTGGAACCTCCTCGAATGCATGCCTGAAACCCGTTAAAATCGATTTTGAAATTGTTGCTTCAATTTGAGGTCGTATTTCGCTTAGAATCTCTTGGCTGTTGTCATTCAGCATTTTAGTAACGGCTTCAGCAATAGTATCATCTCCAAACAACCCTTTCAAAGCAACGCCGATTGCGTCAATCTTGAAATCCACATCCACTTTATTCAATTGTGCGTGGCCGCTTTTGAAAATGAAATGGGCATCGACGTCGCTCGCAGCGTTAGTCAAGTTGATGCTAAAAGGACCTTTTCCATCGATTGGCAAAAGTAGAATTGTGCCATTGGTTGCGTATAAGCCGGTGACTTGTAGAAATGGCATAATTAATTTCGTGTTGAGAGTTTTGTTGCCCCTGTGGATTACAATAGATTTCACTTGGTAGTTGCTAGCGCCCTTAATGGTCACATTGGAAAATGAAGCTTTAGCCTGCACTAGGGCTCCTTGTTCCTCAATATGGATTTCCCCAATTACCATTGGGTCGATGGGAGGGACTTTAAGTGCGGGAATCCCTGCAGCAAGAACTGGGGAAAGTTCCACCCAGTATTCCATTAGGCAAGGAGTAAATTTGCTTTCGCCCAAGTTGTAACAGTCTCTTATCCTAGCAGCTGTTAAAAACGAAAAATCATTGTCAATTGCAAATGGGAAATGCCATAGCTTACTTTAAGTGGCTGGCAATAACTGGCTATGCTCGTTTAATAGCTACGTAATTGTCCGTAAACTTAATCTTCCACTTTGTCAGCTGTTGAAAAACAAAAAGGAATGATATCCAAAATGGGCAATTTCTGCATTACCTTAGCAGTATGTACATGTAGCATGCTGAATGTGTCCGGGTGGTACCATGCACTCGGGTTTTATTAATGGCATGCAGTATTGTACGGGTGCTTTTAATATTGGCTTTAGACTAATTTAACCTTGTGATGAATTATGTTGCATCAATAGCTGCAATGCTGAAATGGATTATCTGATTTATTTGCTGTGGGAACTTTGTATGTGTTTAATAGAAATGTACAAGTATTATTATAAACTGTTTACAGTATTTAGACGAATTTATTCACCGTTTAGGATTATGACATAATCATGTGTTGAATTGTGAAAGGTATCATGCATGTCCATGGTTTGTTAAACAAAGCCGCGTTATGTTTATTTAAAGTTTAACTTTATCGTATTTTCTTGTTTGCAGCACCAGAAGCAGGGACATAATCTTTCTTTCGTTGTAATTTGTCTTTATTTCCGATATACATGTATTTTCATATCAAGTAAAAGTTGGACAAGACAAGAGAAGCTGGTGAGAGTCATGGAAAACTAGAAAGGAGGGTAGATTTCAGAAATACGTGGATACAAGTTGGCTTTCCCAGTTTTATGAAATAAGCATTGAAGTCTAATTTTAAGTTGCGATGCAATGTAAGATATCAAAGTACTGTACACATGTTAACTGTTTTATAACGTACAGTAATTTGGCTCTGATATCCTTATTGCTACTCCCTATATGCTTTGTTTTTTCATAGATTTCAATATTAAAATTGTAGGAGATAACTTTCTATGAATATTGCATGTAAATCCTGCATCAACTCGAACGATGCTTAAAGGTTTCAACCAAGTAATACATATACTTAATATAATGAATTTTCTCGTTTTTATTCTCTATTGCCTATAGCTTATCACTAAGTTGATGAAGTTCTAAGTGAAAGATATCATATTTGTCTTAGAAAGCTAAGCATATAGATATTAAAGAGAAAAAAGTTAATCCTTTAATGGCATCACAAGTTTATGTAAACCGCAGTGCTACAAAGACTTGTGCTTTAAAAATGCCATGCTCGCAAATGCGTTATTTAAACTATAGTGATTACTTATACGTAGCAACTGCAAAGGAGTATGTAAGAATTAATGTTGTATTATCTGATCAACGTGTGCTATTCTTCTCAGTTTCATACAAAATTTTTGGGATTGTGATTAGTTCAATTGAGTTCAAGCATGTTCAACCAAGTAGAATATTTTAAAAAAAACGTATATAAGGAGTATATGAAACTAAAGAATTTCGAGTTTAGACTAAACCAAACTAAACCAATCAATTGATAACATTGGCACAACGAAACCTGATGAAACGAGTTTAACGAATTCACAACTACACGAGTTTTACTGCGCTATTTTCCCAATGCTTAGTTTGATAGAACGTTAGCCATTTTAGCTTGTAGTTTATTTTTATAATTGAACTTTTTCGACTTTATTACTTTGTCATTTAGATGGAGTTCTATTTGGCCTTTATTTTGTTTCAACATCTTCAGCCGTGCAAAATGTGAGCTACAAGTATAAACACAGTCTATCATTTTGTTCGTATATACAGGTATAGCTTGTTCATTGCGTTCCCAAACATGTTGAAACTAAAAAAGCTACAACATCTCTTTATTTAAAAAAAATTAAAAAAAAAATCTAAACCGTGTTAAATTATAAAATTAAAGTAATATCAAGTTTGCATGTGCTTTCCACAATGGGGAAAAATAATACACAATAACGTTTTAAGATTTCTAGCCTTCACGTAGCTTCTAGATTTATATTACCCCTTAAAGTATGCGTCGTCTTGATCATGCTATTATTCTTTATAAAATTTTAAAATTTGTCCTTTTATTGTTAAAAAATATATTAACTTGGTCAATATCAAAAATTGTATCCTGAAAACCGGTGAATTTCATTTTCGTTTTTTTTATTTTGCTTTCTTTTATTACTTATCTATTTATAAAAATTAAAAGGGCGAATTGTAAACATTTATAAAGAATAATAGGATCATCTAGTCAAGTCATAATCTCAAGGTTGTAAACAAATATGGAAGTTATAAGCCTGTTTTAAAACATGGTACCCCCAGACCTGGAAAACCTGGAGAAGTCAAGGAACTTGAAAATGTCTGGAAAAGTCAGGGAGAAGTTAGAAACGAATGGCTTATATGGTAAACTCAGGGCCCGTTTTCCGAATAGAAATTTGAAAAAATTTCCACGTTTTCCGAGTACAAATTTTCACCATTTTCCAAATACAAAATTGTAAAATTTTCAACTTTTTTTCACGCAAATTTTATTTTCCTGCGTCGATTTTGCAAAATATGTCATTTTTTGACATTGTCATTGCCTGGTCAGGGAAATTTTTTATAAAACCTGGAAAAGTCAGGAAAATTGAAAATGAAATTTCTTTGGGAACCCTGTAAAACAATGATGTGTAGAATATATTTTCTTCTATTGCTATAACACAGGAGTTATACAAGTTAGACCCCGTTAATTCCAACTTAGAGGTTCGAAACCCATAGCCAGATTTCGAACAAGTATCTCTAACGGTAGCAGTAACCAACTCATTTCGGAATACGATTTATTATTTTAAAATGTCCAAACTGTGGTATAATAATACGTTTGTGTCAGCATGTTCTGATTTCCACGTATTCTATATTACTCCAACCTTTGGTGCACTGGGACATATTTGTTCAAAAATATTTCAATTCGTTTAATATTTTAATGTGTTTTGTGACACAATTTCTAATGAGATGTTTCAACCCTTTTTCAGATTTGAACGGATACTATATTCAACTAGAATGTTTCTATACAGCTATTTTATGTTGAAAATTGGAAAATATATACATGTATTCCTAATTGTGATTAGTACATGTGTTCAAAATGACTGATTTTAATTTGGAGCTTGGAGCTTTGAGCGACGGCTAAAGCGCCGTAAAACTCGCGATGATGTGAATTTAATCCACGCCTAGTTCTGATTAGGCAGATATTAATTAAATTGGCTGAATGCAGAAATTTAAAAACCAACAGCTTCCTTTGGAATCTCCTCGAATGCATGCCCCAAAACCGTTATAAGCGATTTTGAAATTGTTGCTTCAATGAGAGGTCGTATTTCGTCTAGAATCTCTTGGCTGTTGTCATTCAGCATTTTAGTAACGGCTTCAGCAATAGTATCATCTCCAAACAACCCTTTCAAAGCAACGCCGATTGCGTCAATCTTGAAATCCACATCCACTTTATTCAATTGTGCGTGGCCGCTTTTGAAAATGAAATGGGCATCGACGTCGCTCGCAGCGTTAGTCAAGTTGATGCTAAAAGGACCTTTTCCATCGATTGGCAAAAGTAGAATTGTGCCATTGGTTGCGTATAAGCCGGTGACTTGTAGAAATGGCATAATTAATTTCGTGTTGAGAGTTTTGTTGCCCCTGTGGATTACAATAGATTTCACTTGGTAGTTGCTAGCGCCCTTAATGGTCACATTGGAAAATGAAGCTTTAGCCTGCACTAGGGCTCCTTGTTCCTCAATATGGATTTCCCCAATTACCATTGGGTCGATGGGAGGGACTTTAAGTGCGGGAATCCCTGCAGCAAGAACTGGGGAAAGTTCCACCCAGTATTCCATTAGGCAAGGAGTAAATTTGCTTTCGCCCAAGTTGTAACAGTCTCTTATCCTAGCAGCTGTTAAAAACGAAAAATCATTGTCAATTGCAAATGGGAAATGCCATAGCTTACTTTAAGTGGCTGGCAATAACTGGCTATGCTCGTTTAATAGCTACGTAATTGTCCGTAAACTTAATCTTCCACTTTGTCAGCTGTTGAAAAACAAAAAGGAATGATATCCAAAATGGGCAATTTCTGCATTACCTTAGCAGTATGTACATGTAGCATGCTGAATGTGTCCGGGTGGTACCATGCACTCGGGTTTTATTAATGGCATGCAGTATTGTACGGGTGCTTTTAATATTGGCTTTAGACTAATTTAACCTTGTGATGAATTATGTTGCATCAATAGCTGCAATGCTGAAATGGATTATCTGATTTATTTGCTGTGGGAACTTTGTATGTGTTTAATAGAAATGTACAAGTATTATTATAAACTGTTTACAGTATTTAGACGAATTTATTCACCGTTTAGGATTATGACATAATCATGTGTTGAATTGTGAAAGGTATCATGCATGTCCATGGTTTGTTAAACAAAGCCGCGTTATGTTTATTTAAAGTTTAACTTTATCGTATTTTCTTGTTTGCAGCACCAGAAGCAGGGACATAATCTTTCTTTCGTTGTAATTTGTCTTTATTTCCGATATACATGTATTTTCATATCAAGTAAAAGTTGGACAAGACAAGAGAAGCTGGTGAGAGTCATGGAAAACTAGAAAGGAGGGTAGATTTCAGAAATACGTGGATACAAGTTGGCTTTCCCAGTTTTATGAAATAAGCATTGAAGTCTAATTTTAAGTTGCGATGCAATGTAAGATATCAAAGTACTGTACACATGTTAACTGTTTTATAACGTACAGTAATTTGGCTCTGATATCCTTATTGCTACTCCTCCCTATGCTTTGTTTTTTCATAATATTAAAATTGTAGGAGATAACTTTCTATGAAAATTGCATGTTCTAATGTGATGTTTTAACCCTTTTTCCAGATTTGAACGTATACTATATTCAACTAGAATATGTTTCTATAGAGCGCTACTTTATGTTAAAAATCGAAAAATAAATATTCCTAATTGTGATTTGTACATTACTGATTTTAATTTGGAGTTTGGAGCTGTGAAAGACCGTTAGCTAAAGCGCCGTAAAACTCGCGATGATGTGAATTTAATCCACGCGTAGTTCTGATTAGGCAGATAGAATTGTTGGTTTAATTAATTAATTTAATTAATTTAATTAATTCGCCAATAGAATTGGCGAAATGCATTAATTTAAAAACCAAAAACTTCCTTTGGAACCTCCTCGAAAACATGGCTGAAACCCGTTAAAATCGTTTTTGAAATTCTTGCTTCAATGCGAGGTCGTGTTTCGTCTAGAATCTCTTGGCTATTGTCATTCAGCATTTTAGTAGCGGCTTCAGCAATGGTATCATCTCCAAGCAACCCTTTCAAAGCAACGCCGATTATGTCAATCTTGAAATCCACATCCACTTTATTCATTTGTACGTGGTCACTTTTGAAAATGAAATGGACATCGACGTCGCTCTCAACGTTAGTCAAGTTGATGCTAAAAGGACCTTTTCCATTGATTGGCAAAAGTAGAATTGTGCCATTGGTTGCGTATAAGCCGGTGATTTGTAGAAATGGCATAATTATTTTCGTGTGGATAGTTTGGTTGCCCCTATGGAATACTATAGATTTCACTTGGAAGTTGCTAGCGCCCTTTACGGTCACATTGGAAAATGAAGCTTTAGCCTGCACTAGGGCTCCTTGTTCCTCAAATTGGAGTTCCCCAATTACCATTGGGTCCAAGGGAGGGACTTTGCTTTCGTTCTTGTTGTGACAGTCTTTTATCCTAGCAGCTGTCAAAAACGAAAAATCATTGTCAATTGCAAATGGAAAATACCATAGCTTACTTTAACTGGATGTGTCCCCCTGGTTGACATCATGCACTCATATTTTGTTAATGGCATGCAGTATTGTACGGATGCATTTAATTGGCTTTAGACTAATTCAACCTTCTGATGAATTATATTTCATCAATAGCGGCAATGCTGAAATGGATTATCTGATTTATTTGCTGCGAGACCTTTTTATGTGTTTGATATAAATGTATTATTTAAAATAAACTGTTAATAGTGTTTAGACGAATTTAGTTGAATCGTGAAAGGTATCATGCATAAACATTCTATAGCTCAAGTGGAATCATCAAAAAAGCAAAGACACGACCAAAATACGTTATGAAAGAACGACGTTTCGCCGCCTATGCGGCATTCTTCAAGTTTTACTAGAATTACAAAATAGGTGACATTACAATTTTAGTTAACATACAAAATAGAAAAATGTATCTGAAAGTAATTCAAACTTGAAGAATGCCGCATAGGCGGCGAAACGTCGTTCTTTCATAACGTATTTTGGTCTTGTCTTTGCTTTTTTGATGAGGTATCATGCATGTCCATGTTTTGTTTGCAGCCTCAGTAGCAGAGGCATAATCTTTCTTTACTTGTAATTTGTCTTTATTTCCGATATACTGCATTTTCATATCAAGTAAAGTTCCACGAGACAAGAGAAGCTGCAGTGAGAGTCATGGAAAACTAGAAAGGAGGGTAGAATTCAGAAATACGTGCAATTCTGTCTTACGATTATTTATGTCAGAAATATAATGAAGGAGTTGTGCAATGGATCAGTTACCATTGAATTAACCTATCGATGAGCAGTTTTCAATTTCGCTTAGACAATTAAAAGTATCATTGACAATAATCTGACTATAATATGAGATCTAAATTTACTATCAAAGCAGTCTATGCTGTAGTTTACGACATCCTCTGCCTTACATATTAACAGATTGCATATTTGCTGATTTAGTAATGGACCTTATGCAGATTTTATCAGCATGCCTATATCATGTGACATTTCAATCATTCCATTGGCGAAAATTACCCGAAGGCATTGCCGAGGCACGTTCTTTTAGTTATTGATTCGATGAAAAAAATCACGTGATGTAGCCCTATATATGTGTACATTATGCATAAAGTCTATTCAACTTTCATGTGCCAGGTCTGCTCAGCGTGTTGAAAATCATTATCTCTGCTATGGTATTCTACAGGCGCACCACAACTGTCCCAAAATCTTAAGACTTCAAGTACAATATACATATATTTAATGAACTTTATTCGTCCAGATATGACAAAACGTATACTACATAAAAGTATAAATAAGTTTGTAAAGTCAGCAGAATATGGTATGAATTAGATGTTGTATATTATGAATTTATTTTTATTTATATAAAATAAAATATAAATTAAATAAATTTAACATGAAAAAGGCTTATTCGGTAAGAAAAAAAAAGAAAGTTTGAGCTTACTCAAGAAAATCACAATGAAGTGGAATATTTCTTTTAACACTGATGTCAATTGTGATAAAATTTAAATACCTCTATAGAAAAAAATTTGATTTCGTTTCACAACGTTTATCAATTAGTGCCAGTTTTTATTAAAATTGTCAGTTATAAAACACTTGCTTTTCTGTTGTCGTTTAACAATTTATTGTTCATTAATATCATTTTATAACCAGTAATTATACATTATTGCATTAAATTAGATATCTTCTAACGCAGGGGTGAAAAGGAAGTTGTCATAAACATTATTGAATTCATCGTGATTTTCCCTTATAAAAATCATGGAAGAAATTAACATACATGTAACTGACATTTTTGGTAATAGGAAAATCCTATTACCGTTCCATATTAAGAAAACTATCACATTTACTCTATGAACGAAGAGGAAAGGAGAGCAATTGTGAATTGTATATGTGTAGAAACAAAAAGTGACGCTAGTCGCAAATTACCCATTTTTCTAATTAGATTGTGGTATTAATTCCTATAATATGTTGCAATTTCAATGCACTGGCTCAGAAATTGCTTCAGTAATATTATGTTTAAGAAGTTATCGAATGTAAGTTCACCCAGTGTTTACAGTGTTCATTATTTTAAACAGGTTAGTTCCTTTTTTTAAACAAATTACACAATTAATAAACAACTGACAATACCATCAACTTAATCTGGTATACCGGCCAATATTTGTTCAAAAGAACTTTTCAATGTTTTGCTGATTACATTTTCAAGTTGGGTTCGAATGCCATCCAATATCTGCTGACTGTTTTCATTCAGCATGGTCTTGACAGCTGTTCCGACGGTGGGATCCTCTGTTAGCAAGCCTTCCAGATCCAGTTTGATATCTTGGATCTTGAATGTCACGTCTAGCTTCGGGATGGTCATAATTGCACCCTTCCTGACGAAATGTGCGATGGATGTGGCATCAATGCCGGTCAAGTTGAGAGTAAAAGGGCCTTTACCAACGAGTGGCAGAAGGAGGATTTCACCTTTCACGTCATACAGTCCGGTGACTTTCAACGTTGGGATGTTCAGGATTACAGTCATTGATTTATTGGCTCTATCATATTTTATTGACTTGATGTTATAGTGTTTTCCCCCTATGGCAGTGACATTGGTGAAGGAAGCTTTGGCCTGAACCACTGCCCCTTGCTCATTTACTTCAAACGGATCAATATTAACTGGGTCGAGTGCTATGATGTTGATGTCAGGAACTCCTTTGGCAATATCTTCCCGAATATCGTGAAATACTTTCTGGAGGCATGATTCAGGCTCAGGCTTGTCTTTAGCATAACAGGCCTTAGCCATGTCAGCTAACAAGGATGAAAAAGTTGGGTCAGTAACATTCCATATGCGATTTTCACGAAGGAATTCAAATTGCATGATTGGTTAGTCTGTTTGCAACAAACAACAATTAAAGCTTGATTTTGTTATGAATTCTGGTTAATTGGCTAGTAGTACGTTGAGCACCATGCTTTTCTCATGCAGTGCTCAAGCGGCGATGGTAACATCATCACTTATCAAAAAGCATGCTATTTAAAGAGCAATAGTTCTTCAATACCAGAAACAATATGTACTTCTAAACTTCTTGATTTGGAAAGCTCAAATTATTTATCCAATCTACGGCTATGTAACAAGCTGATAGAAAGTGGTGAATATCAGAGACAGCTTCATTGTCTCAAGCATTAATATTTTAACCGAAATCTGTTAATCTACCATTAATTATGGCCTTCGTCTTAAGAAATTATGGCATAATTCATTTTTTATCCTTTAGTATAGCATTCTTATGATCGTATAGAAATGCTAATCAATGCGTCTAATGATTTTATGAAACAAAGAAAAGTGTTCAACATATGTCCTGACCTTCGCAGGGTTTCAATAATGTTTGACCAGTTATCCTAACTAGACAGATATCTGATTTTTGACTTCTAAGCAGCTGTAATTGCTACCTGGTAGTTCACTGTTGATTAATTGGTCAGAGCGCACTAACAAAGCTGCTTTATGGCTTTATATAGACATTAGAAGTTTGGACACAGTTATAATTGCTAGTTCACTGTTGAGTAATTGGTTAGCGCGCACTAACAAAGTTGCTTTATGGCTTTATATAGACATTAGAAGTTTGGACACAGTTATAATTCATTATGCAGCTGTATAACAAATAAAAAAAAATGAATGACTACTCATTCACTGTACATTCTATAGCCATTATGCTCAAAGTTTTAGTTAATTTTTTAAAATATGTATGTAAATAGATGGTCAATGCATTTTGAAATGGAGTACGTCAATGCATCATATGCATGTAATGTATTTCGATATGAGCGTTTATAAATGAATTTGGAAATGAATTTCGGTCCTTTAATTACCACTCTGCGTACAACTACAAGGTGAGGCATAAGTCTACAAAGTCTTGCGGCGCCTGCAATAAGTATTCTGTGTGTTCTTACCCATATGTACCACTAATATTACAATTCGATTCCATCTCATCACGTTCAGTTCATAAATGATATAGTATTTTTGTTTGTTTTTTGATCCGAACACAGACTTATGCCTCACATTGTAGTTGTACGCAGAGTGGTAAGCGCCTGCAATAAGCATTCAATGTATTCTATATAGTAGAAATCTGTCAAATATGGCAAACGTTTTGTTGCCGACAGTGTCAGCATATATTTCCTAGTTTACCCTTCGTATCCGTGCAACTTTTATACAGCCTCCATAAGAAAGCCTCGTTTGTGTAATCACAACTGATTGCTTAAGAGATTTAATTCAAAGGCAAGTTGTTTTCTCGCGTGTCTTCAAACTTCTTTGACCAGCTTCCTGGAACTGATCAAATAAGAAAGGCTCACTTTTCCCTTTGGAAAAAAGGATGCAGATATTCAGGTACGTTTTAATTAGTTTCTTGTCCTTGGGACCAGGCTGTGCCGTCCAAGGTAACAAATAGGTTGAGCTATGATTGCATAAACACGAGATACCAATGCACGTGGTACGAATTTGCAAAATAGCCATTGGTGCAACGTGCTTCGATGGTCAGAAAAGAGCTGCGAGTAGCTGCCCAGTCCGAACCAGACGATACGACTTGATCTCTCCCAACATGCCAGGCTGCAAGGCCGGGAGTCTGCAGAATTAATGCAGACAATTTTCAACCGATGAAGGATTTTTGGATAAGAAAACGTTAATCATGAATGGGCTATCATTATAGCCTTACAGAAACTTAATTGGTAGTTGCTTTAGCGCCTCTTACTTTAGCCTGCACAGACTGAAAAAGTTCATCAATATGGTAATGCCCAATTACCATTGGGTTGATGGAATGGATTTTTAGATCGAAAATTCCTGCTGCAAGAACTGAGGCAAGTCTCATCCTGTATGTCATTAGACAAAGATTAAATTTGGCTTTGCCCTTGTTGTGTTCACAATCTTTAATAATAGCAGCTGTCAGAAACGTGAAATAATCGACAATATTGGAAATGGAAGTAACTTTGCCATGCGCGTTTCATAGTTTTAAAGTCCCTATATTTAATCTTCCACTTTGTTGAAAAACAAAAAAAAGGAGCGAGTGACATCCAAAATGATGGACTATTCTTGCACTGACTTGACTGTGTCATATTGAAGCTCTAATAATGCATTGGAACTAATTTATTCATCTTTTGATGAAACGTCTTTGTCAGTGATAAATACAGTATGTGGGATGATCAACTGTTGAATTATTTTGGCATCAAAACCGTGTTATTTTATTTAACGCTTGGCTTTATCGTGTTTAATTACTTTCAGCACCATCAGCAGGGACATTATCTTACTTTCATTGAAATTTGTCTCTGACTTCCGAAATATATAGTTTCATCCATTGTTTCAATGCTCTGACTATGCATAAGATCTGACTTTTAGAGTTATAAACAAAACAGCTACATTTTAATAAATTTGCTCTAAATAGTCTATATTTCTTAAAATAATATTTCAAGAGATACTGAATTACATGTAAACAGGCTTGTAAACATGTAACCAGCTTGTTTCAGTTGAGGATTGTAATTCTTTTGAGAATTCAGCTTGCATGTCCTATATACTTGTAGTTTACCACATACACGTACACCACAACTTTCCAATGAAACGAATTTCCATTTCAAATGAAAAATCTCATGACGTCTTTTACAATGCATCATCCACTTTATTTGCACATACTGTATATATAAAATTACAAAAAGTATAAAAAGTATAAAAGCTTGCAAAATTTAACGTGAAAGAGGCTTACTGAAAAACCACTGATGTCATTTTTGACAAATAAAATTTAAATATTTCTAAAAATTGATATTTTTTATTTCACAACGTTTATTAATTACTCCAGACATAAAACACACCCTTTTCTGTTGCCGTTTAACAAGTTAATTTTCATTAAGTCCTAATTTGCAACGTATAAAAAAAGTTTTCAGAACCAAGCATGCGTTTTAATTTATGTGACCTTATTGAATTTATTATTACGAATTTAACTAAGAAAAAAAATCAACATAATTGGTACAATTTCGTTTTCTTCAATATCGTTTCAATTTTTTTTCTTCAAACGAACCACTTTTCAAATAAATAAAAAAAAACTATGACTTTTCCACATTAAATTTTCTCTATACGCAAGAAATTTCAGTTGCAAATTCCTCATTTTTCCTAATCAGATTACAGTATAAATTCCTATATGTTTTCAGTGCAGACACTAGCTCAAAAATTGTTTCAGTAATTAAAAATCAGTTTACCTTTGTTTTTCTTAAGACTGCAAGCAAAATAGTCGGTTCTGTTTACGAGGTATAAAATAACACTACATTATCATCAATCGTAGAAGTTTCAGAATGTAAGTCCATCCAATATGTTGTTGCCAACAACTTAGTCTGGCATACTAATCACTAATTGTTCAAAAGAACCCCGCAATGCTTTCCCGATTACATTTTCAATTTGGGTTTGAATGCCCTCCAATATCTGTTGGCTGTTTTCATTTAGCATGTTCTTGACAGCTGTTCCTACAGTGGCATCGTCTGTCAGTAAGCCATCCATGTCCAGTTTGATATCTTTGATCTTGAATGTCACGTCTAGCTTCGGGATGGTTAAAAGTTCTCCCTTCCTTACCAAATGCCCGACGGTTGTGGCATCAATGCTGGTCAAGTTGAGGTAAAAAGGGCCTTTACCATTGAGTGGCAAAAGGAGGACTGTACCATTCACGTCATAATGTCCGGTGACGTACAGCGCTGGAATGCTCAAGTGTGTAATCATTGTTTTATTAACTCTGTCATATTTTATGGACTTGATGTTATAGTCTTTCCCTCCTGTGGCCGAGACATTGGCGAAGGAAGCTTTGGCCTGAAGCACTGCCCCTTGCTCGACAACTTGAAAATCATCCACCTTCATTGGGTCGTATGGAGGGATCTTGAGAGCAGGAACTCCTTTGACTAGATCTGGCCGAATTTCGTGATATACATTCTTGAGGCATGTATCAGGATCAGGCTTGCCTTTAGCGTAACAGGCCTTGGCCTTGTCAGCTGCCAAGGATGAAAAAGTAAGTCAGTAACAGTCTCCATATGCGGTGTTCCCAAAAGAATCCAAATTGAATGACCAGTTAGTCGGTGTGCAAGCAATCAGCGTTTCTTGTTATGGCTTCTGGTTAATTGGCCAGTTGACCGACTGGCCAATTCGAGCACCAAGCTAGTCCCATGCCTTGTTCAAGCGATGATAGTAACCTCACCTTTTGCCAAAAAAATAGCATACCATTGAAGGTGCGATAGAGATGTTCTTCATAACTAACAAATGGTTGGATGGAATTCTTAACGTCTTAATTTAGAAAGAACGAAGTCTTTATCCAATCTTCAGCCATGTTCCAAGCTGATAAAATTGTTAGAAAGTGGTTTACTCTGATCAATCACAGACAGTTTCTTTGCCCCAAGCATACAGGTATATACCGTAGACATTCTTTTCGTTAATGTAGACACGTATTTTCTTAATTGATCGACCAGTGCAACATCATCAATATCAAAACGACTTGTTACCTCAACGTTTTGTCTTAAAAATTATATGAATAGTGTCTGGAAATCTCTTATATTGCACATTTAGCTAAATTTAACCCTCTGTGAATCATGGCCATATTAACATGACATTATTAACATTAAACGGGTTGGAGTTGATAACAAATTTAGCCATGGAGTCATGCATCTATCTCCAATGATACAAATGCTGTGAATGATACTGATAATGCAAGTTCTAAAGATGTCTCACGATCGTTTGGAAACAATTCAGAAAAAGTGCTTGGCATGTGCATGTGCATGCCAAGTAGTTGCAAGAACCATTCATCACTTACGTTTATTCATTTAGTATGATGCTGCTTCATGTCCATAAGTTTAAAAATGAATTCTTTAACTCACTAATTATACATTCTAGTATACATTATGTAATTCTAATCTAATATTTCAACTGTAATTTAATCTAATATGTCAACTGTAATTCAATCTAGTATTCTAATCTAAAATTTCAATTGTAATTCCATCCATCATATTATGTATTGTGTAATTACAAATTACTGCTCAAGAGATTTACTCAAAGGCAAGCTGTTTGCTCGCGTGTCTTCAAACTTCTCTGACAAACTTCCTGGAACTGATCAAATAAGAAAGGCTCTCTTTTCCCTTTGGGAAAAAAAGGATGCTGATATTGACGTACAATTTATTACTTTCTCGTCCTTGGGACCAACCTATGCCTGCCAAGGTAACAACTAGGTTGAGTTATAATTATCATTGGTGCAACGTACGTGTTCCAGGACAAAAACGAGCTTCCAGTAGCTGTCTTCCGAGCCAGATGATATGGCACTCCCAAGTGCTCCATATGCCAGGCTGGAAGGACGGGAGTTTGCAGACCATTCTCAATCGATGAAGGTTTTTGTTCAAAACTGCATTACTCATGAATGGGTTATCATTGGCCTTACGGAAAATTACCACAAAATTTACTTTGTCTTGTTACCTTCAGTTTTGTGCTAGAACAAAAGTGTTTTTTCTAAATAAACACGTGTACCAAGTAGACGCACTCTTTAGCTCATAGCGCAGACGTACACTGCGAATAAATATTAAAAATAAACAGGATTTCATATAGAATTAAAGTAAATACAATTTTTTTTGGAAAATCATTGATTATACTGCATGAGCTCAATTCTTTTTCTCTCATGAAGAATATTATAACTTGTTCAGCTGGACATACATATTTATTCATATTTTAAATCATACAAGTTGCATCATGTCGTCTTCAAGATTATATTGAACGTTACGTCAAAATAAATCTACCTTAATTTATTTGTTTTTTAAACAAATGAGGGTATGCGTACAACGAGTAACTTAACCTTATTATTTATTTTCATGGATTTTTCTTCTGAAAGTTCTATCCCTATATATCCAAGACGTTTTAGGAAACATACTGTGTATAATTTATAAGTGACGCCATATTTGAATATGAAAATACAACAATGTACCGTGCCTTGGGGTTACCATGCCATGGTGCTGTATATTTTGTTTATTTAACAAATATATTTTATTTATTGGGCATTTTAAATGTGTTACGGTATAAGATATAGCATTTTGCCATGGCATTAGGGATGCTCAGACAAAAAACTTTGTCAATCGCACAATGGAAGAATGGCAGGCTTATAAAGTCAGGTGTTCAAAGGGAATGCGATAACCTCGAGTATTTTTTTAACCGATTAGCACGTGATTTTGCACACGATTTTGCACACTGACTTGACGCCTGCCAAAGTGCGATTCGCGAGGCTTCTGTCTGAGTTCCCCGAGTATGCAACAAATGCTCTGAAAGGCGCGTACAATTTCAAAGCCATTTTGAAAATATTTTACAAAAATATCAGTACATATAGGAATTAAAAGTTTCCAACTATGCTATATAAATATTTCCAGATTTAAGATCGAGTTTCAAAAGTACTGTCTGGAAATTGTACATGTCTACGATATCAAATACCTTCAAAAATATATTTACTCGGAATATATTTCTCACTCCATCGCAACAGAATTAAAAACATCGCGTTTAGTTATTACTTGTGGTTAGTATAGTCATGCGTTTACTGAAGATGGAACAACAATTCCAACTTCTGTGACAAATAACGAATTACTCTTTATTTTATACCGCGCGTTCTGTAAATGTACACGTACACTTCCGCGCTATTTTAATTGGTTGTAATTATTTGAACAAACTTTGCTCGAAGAATGTATAGGTTGTTAATCACACTTTGTAACAGGCGCATGCGTAAAAAATGTGGCGGCATTACACTTGCATCATGGTGGCAAATATCTTGCATCATGCAATTTCACACATGTAATTCGAGCAACGTTCGCGCAAAAGCAAAGGTTTATTTATTCTTCAGCAAAATGCTTGACCAGAAATGCTGGTCCACCGTCCACGTTATGGCGTGTGCAGGTTAATAGGTTTCAATAAAATATGCCGTCTAGTTCATATACAAAAATGCATTTTTGGATCATTCGTAGAACTGCTTCCTTCCTTGATCGAAGCGTATAATATTTTGGTCTCCTTGGATCCATCGACAAATCATAAAGATTTACGGGAAAAAAGGTATCTTACTGTATTGTTCCATTCCAAGCAATTTATTTCTAACTTAGCCTATAGGCAACTCCATCTCAACCAATTTTTCATTTCTTCTATTTTCGAACCAAATAAAAATTTTCTCGAAAAATCCACAAAGCTCGCTGAGGTTAATCCCATTTAAAGAGCAAACCGTGAGCAAACATATTGCACATGCACTGTAGATAAGGGGTACTCAATCGGAAACTTTGCGAATCGCGCATTAGCAGTCGTAAAGTCGTGACGTGTGCAAAATCAACACGCTATTTAGTTTAAAAATGCATTCAAGGTTGTATACACGAATATGTATACATGACTTCGCGACTGCCAAAGTACGATTTGCGAAGATTCTTTTTGAGTACACCTATTCCGGTTTCATATCTCCAGGAATTTTAGAACATCGTTATCGAAATTCGCAGCTGGTTTTCTCATCCGCTGAGCAAAAAAGCGGAAAAATCACTCGCTTACTGTTTTATTATCTTAAGTAGTTTTCCAGATATTTTATGACTTGCGTGAATTAATGATTTTTGGTCACGGCATATTTCATGTTTTATGCGCAATTTTCAGGCTAAAGTTGGGCGTGAGTGACAAAAAAAGTTTCATTCCGGCTTTTTTACACGAAACAATAGAGGGTGCTTGAACTTTTTTGAATATGTACACTACATGTATGTTCAACTTCCTCATTCAAGCGATGCAGATTTCCGGAAGTGTGGATTTCTGTTAAAAATGGAAAAAAATGATGGAACAATACGTAAGTAGCATCTGAAGCTAATGCGTCAATTTTGCATCGATTCGAATCTTAGTGGGAAGAGAAAGTCGATGCCGATTCCAAGATTCTAGTAAATTCGTGGTTTATCTGCGCACATTCTGTCCCATTTCCGAATTTTTTTTTCCCGCGGTTTTCCATAAGGCAGGGAAGGCAACCGTTCGGCAAAGAAGCGCCAGCTGAGGCTTGATCAAGTCAAGTATTTCAATCTAGGTCACCTTATAAGTGTCTGCAAACAACGTTTTCAGGTTTAGACCGCTGGGTGTCCCATATTCGAATTAGGCCTAAGTTGTAAATCTTACGAATTCTCACCTCCCGACCTGTTCAGTGCAACGGATGGCGGATTTTTAATGATTTTAGGTCAGTTAACAGTTTTGAATATCAATCGCAACCATTCTGCATGCATAATCATTTTCAACCGTGGAAGGGTTTTTAAAAATTACTCAACAATTAGAAATTACTAATTACAAAAATAGTGTGGCTACGAATACTGGAAAACACGGATTTCTGATTGAGAAATTTGTAAGAAACATATCCATATTTTGAAAATTACTCCCGCATTTGAATTTTTGTGCGAAGAACAAACTTGTAGAATAATTTTGCAGTTGCTAATTTATCGTTTCCTTTATGAATTATCGAGTAATTCAAGATTGTGCTATTGAAACCCAAAGACCATACATATCGATTGAATTGTTTTATCATTGTTTTAAAATGAAACGTATGCATACATTTCATATTAAAACATGTAAACATGTTTCAATTTGTGATATTTTTTAGTTTCCAATTACAATCACTGTTTAATCGATGCAAATATTCAAAAAAGTGAATGCACTGATTGCGAAATTCTAAATCCACCAATATATTACATATGTTATTAAATGTTTGATGAATTTTGTAATCGTTTTAAAAATAGAGGTTATAGTTTTGACGCAATTTCTTGGCTGGTTTTGGAATATTTTACGTTTCGCAATTTTTTGTAAAACTAACTTTAAAAAAAAAATGATTGCGCTTCAGTAAATGAGTTAAAAAGGCAGTGAGCCATTTTAAAAATCCTCCTTTATTTTTTATCTAAATTATCAGCCTGGCAGGCAGACCTGCTAACCCACATATCGACGTAAAATTTCAATGACAACCGGAACATTATAAGATAAGAATAATTTAAAGCTAAGTGTTCTTCGGTGGTTATATATAGAATATTGCGTATACTTCGCATAGAAAATTGTTAACTTGGCCATTTTGTTTGGTTTTCTAAGATGACAGAAGTCACTAGCTGTCACTAGCTTGGCAACAGATAACGTCACACGTGCATACTGTCAAAGTGCGAAAAGTATTGCGCAATATATAACTTAATAGTTTGTGGAATAATATTTGCACTGTGCAGTAACATAATGATACGAATTAGCTTGTATACAGCTTCTATAGATACTTAAATCAGTTTTGCGCTTAAAAGATTCAGTGAGAATTCGTGAAGATTCATTGTGATTCAAAGAAGAATTCCGAAGTTTTCTCAAGAGATGGAAAGATTGATGTCGCATTCAAAAACTATATAGTGAGAATTCGTGAAGATTTAATGTGATTTGGTGGAAAATTCCTTGTTTTAATCTATAACGATGAAATAATTCTTCAATCAGTTTCTGATCGATCTCACTGATTTTGTTAATTTTGTTCAAAGTTGCCGAGATCAAAACTGTTAATAAATACATCAGTAATTAAAGGCTTTCAACTAATTTGATTGGCATGGCATGTAGCCAATGAATGGTACAAATTCATTATTGATATTTCAGAACTATCACTCAAAAACATTTCAGATATAAATGTAAGAAGCATAACATTTCAATTGTTGTGAAACTGTTTCGCGAGCTACTGTATGCCTAATGATTCATAAAATACATGTACATGTGTGTACCATGACGCCTATAACAATGAAAATAATGTTATGATAATTTTTATGCCAAGATTTTATATTTCTGATTGCGACATCAAGATTACCAAAAAAAAATCTGTTGATGTTTTTCATCACAACATCCAGCTCAAGGCTCACTCTAGAGCTGATTTTACATTTTGAATTGTTCTGAAATTTCTTCGCTACAATGCTATGATATTTTTCCAACATCTTGAAATGCCCACAAATATGGCAATATATTTGGACTGTACCATTTAGAAAAACTTCCAATGGAGTATTCGAAAAATTGTTCGAAATAAGCGTACTTATTTTACAATGATACTTAGTCCAACAATTGGTGAAGAGCTGAAGACTTTTCAGAACAATCCGGCTTGGGACGTTCTGAACAACCATTTCAATGTTTTTCAAGTGCACATTTTTTGGCCTAAAAGTGTCGAGGGATGATATTTTTTTTACCCAAATTCGTGTCCTTCTCGCTGACCCAGTTCAGGGACTTGTTCATCAGCTGGCGCTGTTGATCGACAGGTTGCCGAAACGGCCCGGCGGGCCCTCCGCTGGCATTTTTCAGAATGTCGCCCCGGTGGAATAATGGAACTTTTTTGGCACTTACCGTATTTATTCTGCCCCTGGACGGTCACGACGAATAGCAGCACGGCCAAGCCGATGAGGTGCGATGAGAAAGCCATGTTTTTGGAACGGTTTGCGCTGAGAACGATGCAAGTTGGCACAGCAACAGAGTTTGGTGGCTTTATTTCAGAGTCACTGGGTTATAACAGTTTCACCTGTCCCAAAAAACGGGCTGCGTGACACGCCACTTGCGTCACGCTCGCCACCCAATCAGCGCGCGGCAACCGAAATTGCCGCGGGAGTTGGAGCTGCGCCACCGCTTTTTTCTGGTCAATTTCTGGGAAATTGGTACCTGCACGTGCTCACCTGCATCAAACCGACTCGAGCTGAGCTTGAAAAATTAAAAATTTGCTAATGATGTAGAGCAACTTGGGTGGAAAAATTATATAGAACTTGCATATAGAAAAATATACAAAAAATAACTATTGTCATCTACACAATCTCTTTGTGCGATTCAAGTTTGCATGTGTTTTGTAAACATTTGAAATCATTAGATAAGTTCTTTACATGCATGCATGGGCATACAAAACATTGGACATGGTTGGCCATGCATGGAGCAATGGATGGACATATACCTATGTATGTCCTCCACACATCCAGTCTGCATGCATCCCACATTTCCACACAGGAAACTCAGCTCTTCTACAGCAACCACATGTACATAAGGCCATGTGCCTCACGACATGCATCGCCATCTCTGAGCAGAAATCAGAATTCGTGTGGAAACATGCCTGCTATTTCTGTGTAGTTTGTGATCATTAGATAAGTTCTTAAATTTACAGTACGCATTTAAATCGAATCAACAATGTTTGCATGACATTATACATGCAGATTCAATTGTAAAAGCCAAGTACTGCATGGACTCAATCACATATTCCCACGAAAATATACAGTTATTTAATGGGAAAAGAGCTTGCTGCTAGCATCTTTCCCAAATGATGAGCAGTTTGCATGCTGCAATAGCAGATGTTGGGTAAATGTGCATCATATGATGGAAATTTACATTTAAAATATTACAATTAGATACTTAGAGTAGAAAGAGGGTCAAAACACGTTCCATGTTTCACTTGTATAGTTTTTTTTCTTTCAACCAAATGCAAATTTAGAATGAAGTTTATTCGGAAATTTCTTTAATACGTTCTGAAAAGTATACGGTTCACGCACAGAATGGCATTCTGCACAGAAAGTAATTCAGTGTATGTAAAAACGAGTTTCGATAAGAAAAATCGATGGAAAATTTATAGTACTTAAAAGCACGTTAAATTGGTTCAAACTAGTCTTACCAATGTTGGAAAAAATTGTAAATTACGAGAATATTAAACGTGTTACGCATTTCAAGTGCCCCTGGAATTAATTAAAAGTTCTTATTTTTCCCAGTTATTATTTTAATTATGTTAATTTAATTGCCAATTAAGTTTTGCTGCATGCGGTCGTAAAACAGCAGGAATATATAAAAAAACTATTGTCATCTACACAAAATCTCTTTGTGCAATTCAAGTTTGCATGTGTTTTGTAAACATTTGAAATTATACTTTACATGTATAATGGGAAAGTGAGCATATGAATTAGTCTCCGAGGTTCGATCGACCATGACACCACAGATCATAATATTATGAACAACAAATATTTAATTTGAGATGCTTTTATTTTTATACATGTATATTAATGAGCATATGCTACATCTTAGTGCACATTATTTACCGAATTTGATTTTGATATAAATTTAAAATAAGCGTGCATAAAACATTAAAAAAAATACAAACATAAGTTTACAATGTATTTTTAAATACAGTAAGATATCAAAACCCATTATCAGTTACAAGTATATTGAAAAGCATGTGTTGTCAACTTGTTTGAGCCATTTTGCCATTGTAAAAAATTCCGAGTAAATACTGTAAAGCATTACAAGAACATCATGATTTGAACCAGTGCATATAGTTTGAAACCCTGTATGTGTTACAATTTAATTGCTGTATGCATACATTTGAACCAGTGTTTCAGAATGTACTGGTTGAAATTTTGAAAAAAATGTATTAGCTAATGTAAAAAAAAGTAGCAAATGCTACTCATGCACACGTATGGAAAACCATTGCTGGACATATGCATCACTTAATGTGTTTTAATAAGATAAAATTCACACCTCAATTCAAAATCTCAATTGGTGTTGGTAATGTTTGTTGTTATCTATCGTTCACTTCGACAGTTTTCTAATTCAAGGCCTAATGATGGGAAACCATTTCTCGTTTTTTATTGATTTTTATTGAAAACCTGTTCGCCAGAGGGAGTCGAATCTAAACTTGGAGGCAGCTTTTTTATTTCAAGGGGATCATGGTCACATAAGCATTGTTTGAAAGCCCAATAAATGGTGTGAAAGTGCTTTATTACCTCATTCAGCTAATGTTTATGCCTCTTTTTTTAAAAAAAGAAAATCAATCAGCAGTTTATGATGCAATTTATTGGAGAGATATATTCCTGGATTAATTTAAAACTTTTAAATTTTCTTCATATATCAAAATTGGTTTTTTGGAATTTTCTAAGAATGCTCTTGTCATAATTAGTAAACTAGTGATGGCCAAACCCACGGTATGAAAGTAAAGTTATTTCCCGATTTGATTTTTGTTGACTTTTTTACTAATGAAAATGCAACTTCCAAATGACACGGAACATTTCAACGTTTAACATATTTATGTCAGTATCGTTTAAATAAACCGCTTGCTCATTATGCTAAAAAACATGCTATTTTTATGAAATGATAATTTTAACAGTCTATGATGTTTAATGCAAGTTGGAAATATTGAAATGCAGCTTCAATATTCGAGACAAATATGTGTAGGCCTACTGCTCGTACCAAGTTTAAGTGTTTAACTATATATAATTTCCTGTTAGGATGGAAGGTTACTTAGAGAAACCTTTGCCTCACTCTTAGCTATAACTTTACAGACATTACGAACAAGAGACGATATAGTTATTTCCATTTTTTTTCCTGGAAAATTTATCTATATTCTCAGTGAAAAATGGAGAATGAAAGGAAGGATATGAAGTTTTTGTATCATTGTATGATGCAGCGTGAAAAATGGCATGCACCTTGAGGAATAATAATAAATATTAAGATTTAAATTATTGTTTTGACATATGCGATTCGTTACCTGTACAGTATATGCTGTGGTTCGATTTATAATGAACTGGTCGTTTTTTTGAAAACTGGCAAAATAAGGAGTAATTAAGTCGTTGAAAAGACGGTGGGGTGCTTTTTGATATTAAGATTGTAATATTACAAACATTAAAACGTGGCGCAAATAAAACTAAACTTCTTCCGGCAAACAAATACCCTGTAGTGCTGAAAAAGTTTAATATGAATATTCAACAGCAATACTGTTTTTCTTGGAATATGAGTAATTCAAGTTCTTTCTATATATACGATTTTCATGATTTTATTAACAGATTTTCTAGCTTGCTTTCCTCATTTCATCATAATTTATAGACCTCACATGTTGACGCAAAATTGTAAAATAAACATGAGCATTTCTTAAAATATGTTTTCATTAAGTACAGTGTATTTCGGCATAATATGGAATTCAGTATAATTGCATTTCGAACGTATATACAGTAGATGGATAAAGATTTTCAGCAATGAAGATATTCTCTGGAAAGTTACACAATTCGGAAAAAAATGGTTGGAAATACATGTACTTGTTATTGAAACTGCTTCATTTAATGTACATGTAGGTAATAATGAATACGTAAAAACGAGAAAATTTTCTCCACAGAGAATTATTCAAAAGAGTGTTTTCACTGAATAGTGCAAATCATTTCCTTATTTAATGATATTATTTTATTTTCCTTATTTATTAAGTCGATCTGAAATCTTATACCCGCAAGGATAAAATTATAATACACATTTTCATTGTAAATAAAGATAACTTCCCTATTGATTTTACCCTTTAAAGTATGACTAATCTGCCTGAAGTTATTAATATTTTTAAAATTCTTAGTTATAAACTTTTTAAAATAAATAAACTTGGAAAGGAATAAAAACGAATAAAAACTGAATCAATTTTGATAGCGTATACTTAATTGTTAATTTATAAGGCTTCATTGCCTAATTACTGTAGGTTGACGATGTATGTAATTTTAATTTTTTTTTCTGAAGGTTTTTTGTCATTCACGTGGTTATCCTTGAATCGATAATACTTGTCTTAATTTTGACCTGTTATGGAAAAAATTCAGGCTTTGTATCACTGTGTTTATTGTATAAAAATTCATTAGCAATTATATAGGCCAAATTATACCAGCTCCATCTAGCTTCTTACCATGTTTTGCAACTCCTTGTTCCAAAAAATAAAAATAAAAATAAAAAATTACAAGTTAAACCACACAAAAAAAAGAAGAATTGGAGTTATTACAATTACTGTATATTACAATTCTTGCATCGCCTGAAATATTGAACACGGTGGTGAAATGAAGAGTTGGAAATGAAAGAATTGGAAAAATAAGGTAGTTTGACTAAATTGCTTCATATGTTGGGATAATTTAGACCACAGAATGAAATAATGTGACATGTAATATTATACGCTGTATATGTAGTTTTTCACATATTAGTGCAATATAATAAATAAACTGTATATTTCTGGAAATGAAAAATCGATTGAATAGCGCTATTCTATACGATTTGTTCATTTATTCCAGATAGTACAAATGTTTTTCGAAAGACTAAATCAGTAGTTTTTTTGTTTTTTTAAATATGTCTAAGAGCATTCTGCTTACAGCCAAAAATTGAATACCATTATAAACAACATCTCGTTGCAACATTTTGTTTCAATTGAATAATTTGGTAAAATGCCATCGATTTAGAAAGACGCATTATTTAGAGTGTGGAGAATGCGTTTTAAATAAATTGGACTCGAGATTTAGGACGAAGTGAATGCATAGCCAATAAGTAGGTTCTCAATATGACATTGGTCAGATGTCTATCTCTGCCCTTGATAACTTGGGGGTGAACTGAGGCAATGGTTACCCACATTTGTTTGCGATTTTCAGAGTTGATCTGGGACAGCATACCAATTTCAATTTACATACGTGAGTTCCTTATCAAACGAAGCTACGATGAATGCTTGATTCACCTCAATATAACTACAGTATACATCATATGATTCTTTTGCTCGAAATAATATCTGCTATAAATTTAGATATGAACATTTTAAATTGAAAAATTTAATTACCTAAATTGAAATCAAGAGTGATTTTGTAACTTTGTGTTTGATTTTCAAATTACTAGTTGGCAGTAAGTTTATACCATGAATATGATAAAATCATCCAATGTTTTCCAAATAATTGAATCGACTAGCTTATAGTAACTACAATGCTATATGGTAAGGTTTTCACAAACCATGCATTGCAGTATATGATTTAGTAAATGAATTTAAAAATATTATCAGTTCATATCGGTGCCATGACCTGTACAGGTAGCATATGGTAAGAAATATATGAAAATATCGGAATTTACGAAAATAAATATCTTGTATTAAGTTTTGGAAAAGTTTGAACAATGAAGAAAGAAGAGATGTATGATGGTATTAAGGTTATTCTCAAAGAAAAATTAAAAATGTTGACCAAATAATGCTGACAATTTAAAAAAAAAATAATAAACTTGAGGATATTCGTGAAAAAATTTAAAATTAACGCGATGTTATTCTAAGGGAAATTCAAAGAAAAATATTGTGCTCTTGAAGGAAACTTGTTCAAATAAAATGCGGATAATTCTTTTTTAAAATTAAGGGACATTTTGGGATTACTGAGATTTATTCTCATTGACATGTCAATCGAATAACTGGAAATAAAATGGAGAAACTTTATAATAAATTTGAAGTTAACTACGTACATGTTCATATTTTACATTTAGTACAGTGTATATGGGATTTTATGAGATATTCTAGGAAAATGCAGAATACTTGTATTATAATAAATAAGAGAATTCTGTCTATTACATTTTAGCCTATATTTGGAAAATGTTCATGTATCCATAGTTAATTGCACTTTTTCTCCAGTTATTACCACTTTCAAGGCCTTTAAAAATAGACCCCTAAGTCAAGGGCAGATCGAGATATTGTAACACCTGCACTGAAGGGCATGCGTTTTATGCCTTTAGATATAGAAGAGCAATTGACCCCATCAATGCCACAAGGAAGGCCTCTTGTGCAGTTGTAAAATTTCCCAAACGCATGTTGGCATCGTGAAAAGCAGAAACTGAACATCGCAACTAGGTTTCAATTAAGGTTGTTAAATTTCTATTTCAAATATAGAAAAACTTTCTTTACTATGAAAAAGAGAGAAATTTTAAAAGCTAATTACTTAGCATGTGGATGGAATGTATTATGAGTATACATATATATGTCTGCCCCAAAGAAAGTCGTTATTTCATTATCAGAAATTCAGAATCAGACATGCTTCTTGACCCACATTCAGAAATTATGCACATTGGATTATTAATATGAAATCGACATCTTTTTGAAAAAAAAACTTTTTGTCATAAATGCATTATATCTAGCCAATGAAAACCAAATTACATTTGTATTTTAATTTTATTCAGTTCGCGTATTTGCGATGTTTCTCCAGATTGAATTAATTTATTAGATTTGCAGCAAATGCGATTTTGGCAGATTATGATTTGCGTACTAAACTCTAAAAAAAGGTATACCAATTAGAACCTTTTGAGGTTCTTTCCCTTGCTACACCAGGAAAACCTTTTTAGGTACTTCGAAATACATAAAAAAAGGTTCAATACACTACCCTTTTAAGGGTTCTTTATAAATTGAAAGGGTTGAAAATGATGATGATTTTAACAGGCAATTCTTTTTGGAAAATTTCAGTTCACGAAATTTTGATCAGTATCATCCATTCCTTTGTTTATTGGGAAAACGTAGTGATATTAGGCTGAATAGCTGCAATAACAAACATCCAAGTGTAAGAATTAAAGGTAATTAATTAAAATATGTATGTATATTCACGTGGTTGCACGTGTTTTCGTCCTGAAAATCTATTGCTATTTAGATGTATACAACTGCTATGAGATAGAGTGGAAATTTAAATATTGGGCACAATAACTTGATCTAATTTACCATATCCTAGCCTGACCTAACATATAAGACGTTGAAATTACTGTGCCAAACATTTTAGTTGTACATCTAAACAGATCGAACTATACATTTTAAAGACGATAGCAGCTATTCAACCGAATAGCAATACGTTTTCACAACGAAAACATTGCAATAGTGAACTGAAATAATTCCATTGATTTTATTTTCGAAATCCGATTTCCTCAAGAAATCGGATTTTCCGAAGAACCTGGAATGAACCTCAAATTTCTTAGAGTGATATACGATTGTACACGAAATACTGTATTTCGAAGTATGTTTCTCTTATTTACACTACGTTTTGAAGCTGTTTTTAAATTGTGCACGCTATTTTTTATTTCATCAACGGAATAATAAGCAAAGCAAGTTAGTCAGAGCAGATTAATCCTAATTAAGATACTACTGTCTGCATTTCAATTCCTTGTTTTTTCGATGTCTAATCTATTTTTGTGAAGGAAAATTTTAATGACATAGAAATAACAAGTTTGACGTCAGCATGATAATGTGTTGACGTCAAGGGCACAAGGAATTGATGAATAATTGATGATAGTTCGAAAGGTATCAACTAAAACAAATGAGTGCACGTTTTCAAACTTTGAAAAACTTGATTCAGTTTTATATGTGTATACGGATATTTGTGCGACTTTGTGGTGACCTTCATCAAACAATACACATTTCCTTGATATCCACTTAGCAATTAAATCAATTAAAAATCGATAAAGAGATTATTTTAATAAAATATAGATCTGGTGGAAAAAAACACCCTTTCTATTCAGAACAGTAAGTTCTCTAAGTTCAAATTTTGTTTTAATGCATATTTTGTATTGTAACGTAAATTACAACTGATACCATGAAATGTACACCTAAATATGCTTTTTTCCTAATTTGAATTGTTTTATTATGAAAATATACACTGGTCCAAGAAATTAATACACCACCGGGATTTACGCAATTAAATGTAATTTTATGAAAAAATAAACAGATATATTTTATTTATCACCGGTGTTCAGTGAAATGCAAATGTTTGCAATGTATCACCTTTAAACAACAACAACAACACAAATAATTAATGGACAACTAAATATTGGCTGTCCATTTTAATACATATTTAATAAAATCAAAAGTTACAGGTAGCAGTAACTTTACAGCAACTGCTGTTGTCAAACAATGGTCAAACAATTAATGTTATACACTATATACGGTCTGTCTACTATACAGTATAGTACTATGAAATGTGTGATATAATGTCTGGAAAACTTTCTGACACATGGACATGGAGTAAAGAATAATGCAGCCTAGGCTACTATAAAACATAATTAGCAACTGCACATGTGGTTGATCAATTACCAAACTTTTTTCACAAAGACTAATTTATTCCTGATTTACGTTAATTTACTGTCAATGAGTTGGTGATTATAAGGAGATTGTCATTAACGTCATGGCCAAGGGTGAATGATTTCGGTGTTTTTTAAACATGTTAGTGATAATACAATGGAAATTGGTGGGTAAATATTTATTCCAAATACATTACAAAATGCAAGACTTGAATAGGGCGCGTAACACAAAATAAAAACAGTAAATTAAAGCTCGAAATCTTCCTTATGGACATTTATAGCTCTACATGTATACTATGCATGAATACATTGCTGGACTGTGCCTGACACTAAACAGTAAATACTTAACTCTATGTGAAAAGGAATTAACTCAAAGCTGTGAGTATCTGTTACTGACATTGCCCACGACTTATTTGCTTATTGCAGTTCTTTGTGGGCAGTGGTTATATTCTGTTAACGTGCTGCTAATTCATTGTAAATGGCAAACACATAACAAAGGCAATTAAATGAAGCTAGAGGCTAACTGATTTAGATAACTACATGTGCAGTATTTTCTTTTGAGTAGTTATTTAAAAACAAACCTTATGTCATCATTGTTCAACACTAATCAAATATACTTCAAATGTGCTCACTTTAATGTCAGCTATTCAGACTAGTTAATAAACAACTGTCAGGCATTACATAGAATTTCTAATTAAATTTTTTTAACAGATTATTTTTTAATATTAAGAAGTTAACTCAACATTTTTGAATTCTTTTTAAATTTATTTTGTTAAAATATGTTCTATTTTTCGAATTTTTTTGTAAAAATGGCCAAATATCCTTTCTTTCATTAAACTTCTCAAGATATATTCCCGAATTCTATAAATTTTCTGTGTGTTTCAAAATCTACTAGGATATTTCTCTTACTTTTGCATCGCCACGTCGATAAGAATCTCGGAAAGGTTTATTAAATGCATCCACATTTCCAATTTTTCCCAGATCGGTAAAAATTTCTAAAATTTTTTAGGGAAAAAACCGTCATACAAGCACATGAATCACCACAAGTTTTCAATGTTTATAATAGTAATTTTTTTACGATATACATTACCAGTGTATTTCATGGATATACAGTACATATACAGTATATGTACACTGTATATACACTGTACTGTATTATGCCCGAATAACCAAACGTTTTCCATGTTTTTCAGTAATTTCCGGGGTTATAAAAGTAGTACAGTACCCCCACCCTGCAAATGTGGGTGGTGACTTCCGGTGGGAGGAAACCACCCACCCACCCCCCAACCCCTAAAAGCCACCTGACACCTGACACCTGCCGGAAGTGACGTCATCACCTCCGCGCAGATGTTATAGAAGGAAAAAGGGAAAAAAGGGCGGGAAAATTTAAAAATTGAAGGAAAAACGCGCCAATCAGCATCGCGCATGTTACGAGGCCACGCCCCCTATGCGAAAACGAAGAAAATAGCCAATACCAACGCCCCGCATGTACGGAAGCCCCTCCCCCTTTGAAATAACGAAGAAAATAGCGAATAACAGCACCGCGGGTGTGAATAAGCCCCTCCCCCTTTAAAATAACGATGAAATACGTGAAAAAACACCGCCCCCCTATGGAAAAATAGCCTAAAAACGCCGTGCATGTAATATATGTGTAAATAACGTTATTTTATGGTGTGTTGAAGTGAATAAATAGAAAAATACG